>CM049379.1:3832317-3897317 GCA_026937815.1 Etheostoma perlongum | reverse complement strand
AATCCTGGTCTGCTAGAAAATGTGGTTGGCGATGAGATCAATGCTTGCACTGAACATCTGCTGTTCGAAAAGACAACACTGTGTTTTGCAATAGTTTTTTTTTTTGTTTAAATTTACAGTTCACATCTGTCTCAGCACGCAGCAAACCACCAAATCCTGTTTAGATTTGCATGACAAACAATACGTCATTAGAGATGTTGCAGCTTAAAATCTTAGACAAAAACATTCGTGGCATCAGTGCATGAGTCTCAGGGACAAGCTCTTTCCGATCTCTGTGATGCTGACATTTAAATCCCAATTAGCCTTGTTGTGTTGGCTGGCCTGGGCAGCAGAAGAGGGGGACAGTGAGGCAGGAGAAGACATTGGGCGTCGGGCCCGAGCTCAGCACGGCACCATGTAACACACCCAGCATCACGCGTGAGCCGAGTGTCATTAAAGGGCTCATATTATGCTTTTTGGCTTTCTCCCTTTCCTCTATTATGTTATATATCTTTTTTGTGCATGTAATAGGTTTACAAAGTGAAAAAGTCCAAAGTCCACCCCAACGGGACTTACCATCTCCAGAAAACACCCAACTGCTCCAAACAGCTCTGTTGTAGTCCAGCCTTTACTTCCTCACTACGTATTTTTTGCGTCACTTTGTAACAAAACGCTGCCCTAGCTGCTAGTGTGGGACGCCCTCAAACCAAGCTAGTCAGAGCGAAGGCCCAAAGAGTGTCGCCATGTCCAGGAGACTTAAAGAATTCAAACATTACATATGAAAGATTGATCTGTTAACATTTAAATAGTCTATATCCTTGATGTTCCACTTCTTGGATATCAATATGGAGGTTTTTGGCCAAAGATATGTGATATTTGATTATTTTAATATCTGTTTTTCTCCATAGCTCTAATTTTACTCCTTTTGATTTCTTCATGGGTCTGTTTTTGGGAGGGGAATTTAAATTAGAGTCTGTTTGAATGATGTTCATCCCCAAATTTTGAGTTTAAGATGTTAATTTACTCCTGTTTCCACAAATTCTCATAGCTAATAAAAAGAAAATAATAATAATTATTATTATTTTTTTTATATACAATGTTGGTCTTATTTTCACATCATCGCATAATATGACAAAGACCCAGCATGGCAAGAAACATGATCAGCTAGGAGGATCCAACAATTCCAAACGATTTCCTTTTGAGAATGAAAATAGTTTTGTTGCTAACATGCCATCCTATCTCACATTTGCAGTAGTGGCATTATTGTGTGCATGACAACCCATTCATATAACAATCACCACACCCTCCTTTATTGTAAAAACGTTACTGCTGCATCGCTTACTGAGTTCCCAAACTACGGAGCGGCCCAAGGCCCAAATCACACAACACGCATTAAAAGGAATTTGCGTTAACTTGTTATCATCACGTTCATTTTGACAGGCCTCGTAAACTTATAACATTATTAATGGCTGCATTCTATTTATCGGTTTGTGTTTTCTGGCATGGCTAACTGCAGCACTTTAATGGAACACAGCCATCCTTGATCCTTGCTATTATATGTCAAAATGTGTCCAGTGAAATGTTTTAATGGGCATTATTAAGGCGCACAGATCCACTTATAATGCATTCATCCTCTTTTACTTTGCTAGGATTTCACTACTGCCAGTAGTTACCACGTACAGTACATTTGCACCAGTTGTATAAAAGAAAATAAGGCCCTGTTGGATGAACAGAAACAGAATCTCTAAAACTGGAGCTCTCTTTGTAGTTGCCTGCCTGACCAGACATGTTGATGGGGGGTCACAGTTTTACCCACATTCAGAGCAACAGTATTGCTGGCCAGCGCGGCTGCAGAGTGGAAATGGACGGGATTGTGTGCACAGAGGAAAAGGGCATACATTATGAATCTGGTGTCTCTGGATAAATGTTTAAACTGACCTAAAATCAAACAAGATGACATGTGTTTTTGCATATATTTACTCTGAAATCCAGTTTACACTAGAGGGTCATGTAAAGTAAACCCTGTTGATCTTTGGCTTGTAAAGCAGTCTGGATGCTCAGTCGGCTCTACAGGAATCATTCGGTCAGCTGGTGCTGGTGTTTGGCAGCGTGGTGCAGCCATGCAGGAGACGATGCTGTCTCACTGCTCACTGGGTCATGTTGGGAACCAGAGCAGTCACGAGAGGCATCTTCAGCTGCGCAGCTCCATCACAACGCCCTGCTTCTGTTTCTGTGTCCTACCTGCTCTGTATGTGATGAGACAAAGCCCTCTGTCCAAGAGGCTCTACTTGCTCTAGTTTTTGCCACCATGCATTGGTTCGCTGCAGCAATAGAAAATGTTCAAATCAGGGGTTGACCGATACTGCTTTTTCATGGCCGATAATTAGTAGTTAATGAAACCAAAAAACAATATTTGCATTATATATGCATTTAGAGTGAAAATGGAAATCTTTAAGTCAAAATTTTAGATTTTGCAATGTTGCAAACTCCAACACAAAATGTTAATACATTAGAAACTTTCAACATAATACCCAGTAAAATAGAGGCAGATAGCGTTGTGGGCGGGACATTAAGTCAGACTCAGTGGAGAGCCAATAGGGCGCCACCTCCAACGTAAACGGTAGTAACGAGACCGAATAAGAACGAACATTTTGGTGCCTGACTTTTTTTCCCCCAGAGGCATCGCTGCACGGGACGCTATGCTACGATATTGTTAGCTAGTAGCTGGAATAAATACAATGGTTAAAATGCTGAGAGCTTAGCTTAGGGGTGTATAGTGTGAGTGTATTTCCCTGTAGAGGACGTAACAGTCTGCAGGCAGCTGCCGTTGTCGGAGAAACAAGTTGTTGTAAAATACTCTTTCCCCATCTGGTGCTTGTTTGTCATTTACCAGCAATTTACTGGTGAAATAAGTTATTACATTATTAATCATTTCATTTTGACCATATGACCTTAGCGACAAACAAGCTGTTCTTTAATGTCGTTTTGTGCTCCTTTTTTATATTATATACATTATAAATATATATTTTGGTTCAGGCACAGCATTGTTTTAACCCTTGTCTTGTCTTCCCGTCAAAATTGAAAAACACATTTGTTGATGCTTTTTATCCATGTTTTTAACTTTTTCTTACATTTATGTACTATTTTAACACTTGACGCTTTTTCAATGTATCACTTTTGACGTTAACGCTATGTAGTTTAGTTTTAGTTGTTTTTGGAATTTATGGTCAATAAACCTCATTTATAGGAAATTATACCTAATGTTTGAGTTAGAAAAGCAGAAATTAGGAATTAATTAGACTAAAATTAAAGGAATGGATGTTGATGGATAATCACAGACTGGAATATGTCAACTTTTACCCAATACTATTTAAAAAACACTTAAATGTGTTTTTTTCAAATGCTATAAAATTGAATAAGTAGAGATGTGTACTTGCCAAAGAGCGTTGTGTGGAATCAATCATGTTATTTTGGGAAATTACAACTGGGTCGTTAAAAAGAACATTGATATAGGAAAAGGGGTCAATTTGACCTGAGGACAACATGAGGGTTAAAAGTATCGTTTCAGCGCCGGTATCGGGGAAAAACCCAAACGATTCCCAACCCTGGTGGTGAGTGAATCCGAAGCAGAGGGACAGACACAGAGCTGGACCCGAGCCAAAGTACAAGACTTTTTAATTCATTAACTTTATTGGTTATCAGGCAAAAACAGATAACCATACCATTATGGAAAAAAGGAGAAATTAGAAAATATATTCCGGTTTTAAAATTCAACATTTCAGCAAAGTGCCTTTTTTTTTTTAATAGTTCAAGAAGCAATACTTTAAGCATAAAACATATTACTAACCATAATACAGATTGGATCCATCACAACACTTGGTTTTGTTTATATACCACGTATAAAATCTGCAATTGTATGTTTGAACACTGGGTGGCGCATTGTCTGGGAAGGCATAAAGGTAATCGGCCTCAGGTACAGGTGTGTGGAGAAACGGGACAAGCAGACAGCAGACTTTTCACCGTGTCAGGCGTGTTAAGGCTTGAATTTGACAAAGGGAAAATAAATGGGTCACAGCACCAAAATGCAGACAGTGCGTCCAAGCAAGTTCTCCCCTGATCCCACCGCATTGGCCTAATGTAGGAGTTGATAAGACTCTACATTAAAGTGAAAAGCTATCTTAGGAACTCGCCAGGATCGCCATTCACGGGAGACGATAACACCTGATGGGGGGACGCTGTCGTGGAATTTCTGGGTCTCGAGGTGGATTGTTTGGACAACCACGACAGCTTCCAGTCGTTCGGTAAAGAGAAGGAACCGAACCGGAACCAGTGGACCGCGCATTGGAGAGTGTGGGCGGCTGGACGCGGTTGCGCGGAGCGGTGCGGATTGGAAACATTGACAGCTGAGGACAGTTTCTTGGTGCAAGACCCATGGATAAAAGGTAAAACGGTAGCGCTACCATATACAATACATGGGTTGATTATGGATTTTGTACAGGGGTGCAACATGAGCGTATTAACCCTTGAATGGTATTCGGGTCAAATTGACCCTTTCAAAATTGGTACAAGTATACATTTTGTCTACCTGAAAAACAACGGCCTTACCTTATTTTCTGTGATTAACATGTATTCCTGACTCGATTCAGAATTGTGGATTTTTAACATGAATTATAACCTTATGACAAAAAAAGAAATCCCACTTCCATCTTTGTGTGCCAGTAGAGACTGATTGCATTCCCTAAACATATGTTATCTCAATTGTTTGAAATTGACAAAGACAATATTTGTTAGTAGATAAGGTAAAATTTGATTTCAGAATTTTTAAAACCCCCAAATAAGTCACGGGTCAATTTGACCCGAGGGAGACGAGAGGGTCCCGAAAGTGAAGATACTACAAGGGTTAGTATTGATGAATTCACCACGGCTGAACAGAAACCCAAGCTGTCATTAAATGGCCTGTTAAATTAACACAAAGCACTACTTGATAGATTGGAAACGCTGCAAAAGAGTCAAAATTAAACAAAGCATCTACTCTAAAAAAGGCCAAATACAAGAGTTGATGCAGGGACAGAGAATATAATACGGAGGTGCATTGTACTTTTGACAAAGGTGCAAAGAAGCAAAAGGTGACTCACATCTCTGGTAAAACTTAACCGCTGTATGACTTACTGCAAAGGCAAAATGAAATATCAACGTTGCTTATACAACAACTGCTCATTTATTACCGCCAAGAGAAATACCTTTTTTTTTTTTAAATTGGGAATCCTCTGGAGTATAAATCTTTTACAGGAGCATTCAAACATTGTATAGAGAGCAATGCCAACAACAAAGGGGATTGTTATTGTACTGTCAGTATATGGCTAAACATCTGTTAAAATAACATTTGAATGAACAGAAGATCAACGCAGCATACTGTACATGGAGAAAGTCCAACTGGCCAGGTGTAAAATTGGAAGACGTCAGATTTCTTATAGCATATGCACTGTTTTTGCAGGAATGTTGTAGTGCAATGGAGGATGCGCTTTACATGAGAGAACTGGACATGCCGGCGCATATGAAAGCAGTGATTCTAAAGCAAAGGACAAATTGAGAGTTTCTGCTTGTGAAATACTGGATAGAGTCAATCACATGGCAAGATTAATGGATATTGTCACGTTCTTAGAACATGAAGTCAATATAGTGTCTGACCCAATCTTTGGGGACATCCAGAACACACAGCTCGTTACAATGAATAAAGATGTGAACAAGATGACAAAGTCAAGATTTAAAAGGAAACGGTTTTGCAACCACTGTTACTATTGAAACACTTCCATCTGAACAATCCACAACTCACAATATACAAGATAAGCACTTGACTTATATTAATATGTGTAGCGAAAACCATCCCAGCGTCCTTCACATCAACCAGCAGTTGAGCGCCAACACAGGTCATAAACCGCCAAAGGAAACGTCGGTGAACAGCGCACTGATCTCTATGCAAACATGGTCATACAGGGGCTGGGATTTGTGACGGGATTTTATCCATCCTACCAGTTCAGGTAAAATCCACCAAAGGAGACAAAGTCATACAAATGTATGCACTTCTTGATCCAGGCAGTATGACACACCAGGAGCTAATGTGTCCGTTTAAGAAATATAAGTAATTATTTCCACTGACAAAAATGGACCGAGACCAGACCGCTACTAAATTTAGCACTTTATTTTAAAATTAAGACAGTTCTTTTGTTAAAACCAAGTAATAGCTAAAGGCTGAAAATGGCAGCCCTATCTTCCAAGTCCCTACAACAGTCTGTCGATGAGTAGATGACAAAAGGAGCGGCCGGTTCCACCGAGGGTGGCCTGGGCTCCTCTTCCCTTTCTCTACTCTGCGTTGTGATACCCACACGGCAGACACTGAGGGAGGAATAAGAGCAGCTCTCAGTCAAGTACGACGCACCAGACAGTTCTTTCCCAAACATTCAGAGAGGACAGCTGGAGGACTTTCCTTCATCTGCACACAGGCGTTGAATCCTCCATTTAGGTGGCTGCATTCCCCCTGCTACTTCGGCCTCTGACGACGTACTCCGATCTGCACCACCACGCGTTCACCTGCACGTCCGACGATTCGTCACGGCTGCAACTGCTCCAGCCCGTCTGCTCGCCTCCGTGTCCTCTGCTTCTCAGTGGGCCAGCTTCTCCACTGTCCTCCGTGTCAGTCCGTCTCTGCTCCCTCTTGCTCCTCGTTCGTCTGCGTTTCCTGTGATCTTCTGCCCTGTTTGTTCTCCTTTGCCTCCTTTTCACACCAAGTCTCCTGCCATCCGTTCATTAGATGTCCACACCTGTTTTCCATTGAGCTCATCAGTTCAGGTCATGTTGTGTGAAAGTCAAAGGGGAGGGATTCCAGTCTCGTCAAAGTAGTGTGTGTCTATACAGTATGTCATCCCTCTATATCAGCAGTTCATGCAGTAAAACTTATAAACATGCGGCAAACAGAATTAAAACAAACATGCATATGCTAAAACCCCTTAAAAACACATGCTATTAGTCCATTTAAAAAGCACACTGGCACAGCAATTCACATGCACAATCAAGTTAGTGGCACAGAGATATATATATATATATATATATATATATATATATATATATCTCCTTTATCAGCCTCAGGTACACAGGTGTGTGGAGAAACGGGACAAGCAGACAGCAGACAGCTTTTCACCGTGTCAGACAGGTCCGACAGGTTAGTTGTGTTAAGGCTTGAATTTGACAAAGGGAAAATAAATGGGTCACAGCACCAAAATGCAGACAGTACGTGTGGACATTGACTATTGGCACGCTGAACACGCGTCCAAGCAAGTTCTCCCCTGATCCCACCGCATTGGCCTAATGTAGGAGTTGATAAGAGACTCTACACAGATAATCTGCAAACTGCCAACAAACTAATCCGCCAGGGCCGATAATCAATCTATCCCTAATACTTTTCTGAAAGCACAAGTACCACACTAAGTAAAAGTCCTACATTCAATTTCCTGTCAATATTTGGCCATTTTGAAGGAGGTGAGGAGATAACGTCAAACAGAAAGAAAGCTGCACGATACATAGACATCATACGCGTGCTTATATGTTGACATGTTAGCCACCAGTCGCAGAGCAACATAATGATCCCATTGGAGTGTTTGTGTCCACGTTGATCCAGCTGAATTCCTTCCTCATCATAGGAAACCTCATCGGGCATCAACCACTTACATAAACTTCTTCTAGGATTCACAGATGTCCTTTTAATAATTATCCACGACACTAATCCCATCACTACCGCCCGAGGTCCACAAATAAATATTACAGAATGTAGTTGATCATAAACAGAATCCTGCTAATTTTAGGATGTTGAATAATCCCATCATCAAAAATACATAAAACCATTGTGTGCAGTTCAATGAGGTTCCCAGCATGTCATCAACCTTTTAACATGAAGTAGAACAGATCCCACTTTAGCGAATGTACTGCGTTTAGCAGAGTCTTGGTTCACGTTCAGTACTTGGTTACTTAATTAATGTTGTGGAGGGAATCGTGGAGGATGTGGTACGTCAGGCTGGGAGGATGGTGTGCAATGTTATTTTAACCACTCCTTTATCAGAGTCTATGCCTCAGTCAGCACCCCAGTGAATTGTGGGAAAAAGGACATAATGAGAGCGAGAAACCAGAACAGTTTTTCTACTGTCTCTCTTCATCCCACTCTCCCTTTCTCTCTCTCTCTTTCTAATTAGTGCACCTCCCTTTCCCTATCCAAAATAATGAAGACTAAGTCATGTCTGTGTATATTAATTCCTCTCATAATTCCTCGGGCTAAATATAGAGCGCCGAGACGTGAGTGACTTAGTGTGATATTCACTGGGAATTAGATGGTCCAGTGCCGGATTAAAACATTAGATTTTGATTCTTGAAGCAGCACTGAGAAGAATTTTCTCCATCTTTGGGACGTAAGATGCAGTCCGTGTTGATGTGTAGATAAGAGGTAGAAGGAGACGAGGAGGTCGGGGTGGAGGGTCCGTCGGTGAGTAGAGGGAGATAAGCCCACGCATGCCTTTCTGCTCCCGGCCACAACAGCTGTTCAAACCTGACCGGAGCATCCTGGGAGAGAAAACAAACTTCTCCCAGTGACACATGTGGAAGTGGCTCACTTGTTCTCTTTCTTTCTTTCTTCCTTCCATCATTGTCAACCTTTTCCATCCATCTCCTTCTCTCCTTTTCTCTCTAACGATGCGTCTCATCACAGAGTTTTCAAAGCGTTTCTCTCGCCACTGCAGGAGCGTTTTAAGTGAGTGATCATTAAGAAAGCCTTGCTCCTCTTTTCCTGCTTGTTCCTTAGAGAAATAAATCCTCTTCTCCCGCGAGGAATGGGTTCACATAACAGACCCAACCCCCCTACACATTCTTAAGGAGGCCTCTTATTTTTGTTTCTCGGCCTCTGCATTTTTTTGTAAAGTTTTTTTTTTCATTTCCTCCTTTGTTTATTTTTTGCACTCTTGGGTGCAACTCTACACCGAGTATTTATTAGTGCTGTTATAAAGTGAAAGTAAAGACCAGTGTGGTTGGTTTACAGAGCGAACGTACTTGTGTGTTTCTCTAATTATGTGTGTGCTCTGCAGACGGAGCATCAAACATTACACACTCTCAGGATGACAGTGTTGAACATGAAAGCCGCTGAGACTCATTAAGCCGCTGATTACAGCTCTGGGACGAGAGTCCTTAGCAGCTGCTGTGCTAGAACACACACACACACACACACACACACACACACACACACACACACACACACACACACACACACACACGCACACAACCCTTCTGAAGTTTCTGAACTATATGCACACATGTATCCATGTTGGGGGAAAAATCGATACATCATAGTATCGAGAAACTATATACTGTATTGATACAGAGACACCAAGCGTCAATCTATTTTTATATATGTGTTGGTCAGTTTGTCTCCTTGACAATCCTATTTTGCGGGAATAAATTTGAAGTGAGATGAACACACAGAGAAATGTTTCTTTTTTAGATAAAACGGATGTTGACAAAGTTTCCTTTTTGGGGACATCATTTGATATCGGGAACATTTTTGAAGTTGCAATATGTTAAAAATTGCAATAAGATGGTATTGTGACGTAGGTATTGGCATGATATTGTATCCTGAGGCCTCTGGTGATTCCCACCCCTAGTATCCATGTATAACCTCAAGTATATTAATATAGTTTGGACTCTTCTCATTTAAAAACTATGTTAATTTATGCGTCCATGCCCATTGACTCATAATCATCACATGGTCTGGAAATTTATTGGAAATACACAATCGAGGTAAGAATCATTTTGAACCCAGTTGCTCCTTGTAAAATAAATATTAATCTGGGACCAGCCAAGCAGTGACACCTGCCATTTATTATTACTATAAATGCATCATTCTTTTAGCTTAATGCTGGAATAAAACTCTAATCAGATGCATCTCCTGCATTCATCTTTATAACTGGGAGGCTGGAAAGCAACAACAGTGGAAGCAGCAGAAAATTATATTTGATGGATTTGGAGTTGGAGCTGTAAATATACACTCTATCTCCCATTCACTTCCATTAAAGCCTGCGTTACTCACAACTGGGACTGACTATCTAACATTAATCTGGTGTAATCTCCTTAATTTAGCCAATTCTTTGAGAGGTTTCTAAATCAATCCGTAATTTCCTTCTTTTATTGAATGAAAAAATGGCTTTGTATTTTTTTTCTCCAAGAAATACATTTTTGTGGTTGAAAATGGACATGTTATGATACTACAATGTAGCATTGGGCCCTCACTCCTAAACTAAAAACTGCAGCACCGTGCTGCTCGGTTTGTATTTTTATAACAAAAACATTTGACACTAACACCACATCCTGTTTTTGGAGGGAGAATATGAGCCAATTGTGCTGAGTGGAAGGCTGATGTGACTGCATCAAGGGTTCAGTCCTGTGTGTTTGTGTGTTTGTGTGTGTGTGTGTGTTTGTGTGTTTGTGTGTGTGTTTGGGCTATCAGTTCTGCAGAAAAGAATTCTTCGCCTACTTGCGCAGCATGAGGTTACCAGTAAAGAGCACTCTCTCTCTGAGGAATTTTGAGTTCCAATTACATGGAAAGTGTTTATAGTTTTGCTCTCTTTTTTCTTTTCTTTCTCTACAGTAACACACTCCCACACACACACACTGTGGCAGGGGTGATACCATCAGTGTTTGGGTGGTTTGTAATATGTGAGTGTTTCTTTTTTCTCATAAATGAATTAATGGCAGTTTGTGCTGGTGCACTCACCATGAAAAGTTTTCTATGGAAAAGCATCAGCAGCCGTTACGGTGGCCTTGGCAAAGCTGCAGATTACCATTCATGTTGTGTTCTGTTTTGGTTATTTGTCTGTGGTTTTTGTCCGTCTGTGAGTCACTCTTGGAAAATTATAAATGTGGGGCTGTAATGCATTAATAGTCAGCAAATGTGCTCAGTTTGCATGTAGATATGTTTGTGTTTCTGCTGAAATACCGAAATATGGGTTGAGTTTATATTCCATGAAGGGTCAATGCCTCGTCGTATCATTTAAACACCGAAGTACATTATGAAATCTCAGGGAATCTATTTATGGTGGAGCAGAAGACGGAGCAGAAGGAGGTTCCAGGTCCACGTGGTTCAGCTCACATCCAAACTCAGCAGCTCTCTCAGCTGTTGCTCCTGACAACGGCAGGAGGAGGGGCCAGCTTCTGGCAGGATTTTGGTCAAGTAGGATTGCCAAGCTCTCCCTGTGGGGACAAGGCCCGACTGCTCAGTCCTGCTTCTTGGCTTTACGCATGCGAACCCCTCCGGGCTTGCAGAGTCAGGCCGCATCCATGAGGACACAGATACAACATGCACATGGGCTCATGGCAGACACTTGACATGCTTGTATTCACATACAGTTTGAAAGGGCAATACAGTGGACAGGCTGACAACATCTTCGCAATAGAGCTCAACAGTGTAGTTCCGGAAGTAAAAATCCCATTCGTTATCTGCGTAAATATAGGATTTAATGTCTAAAACCAGGGGTCTTCAATGTTTTTTAAGCCAAAAAACATGATGTTGCACAATAAACTGGTCCTACAATAATGTGTAGGACAACCTAAAGCCTCTACACATACCTGTTTTGCATAGAATACTAAGCTATTAACAAGATAAATGTTGGCATGGTTTTATAAATCATGTTTTAATGTTAAACATACATGTGGCGTAGTGAATCCTCAGGATGAGCTGTATCTGTGGATGACTACTTTAGTGACTACCTATAGGCCAGTAAGCAGTGGGCATTTATATTTTCTGATCATATGTTGGATTCATGTTAACATTTCAGTTTTTGAAAAAAACTTTCAAAAATTAACAAATTTGGTGGTCCCCTGCGTTCACTCTGAGGACCCCCTAGGGGTCCCGGACCCTTTATGCCCCATGTAGAAGCCACAAGTCCGTTTGATATCAACCTTGATATCTCTGACAGGTAGAGCTCGCTGTCAGCATTAAAAAGTGTATTAATCACACACAAGAAACCCAAATTAAAAGAAACCCAAATTTCTAATATAGGAACCTCTAAATTTTGGTGATATTTGACCCAAGGACAACAGGAGGGTTAAGTCACTTTTATTTTTTTTTATTTTTAATGACTTCAATTCTTATTTAATTTTATGAGCCGACTGCATCACAAAGGCAACCACTTTCTTCTGTGAGTTTTAAACATAGAGCTCTCCCTTCTCCATTGACGCCTCTATGTTTACAGGTTTGTGGTGAGGCGCCATGTGCTATAAGTGCCAAAATTAATCTGTTTGGTTCTACCAATTTGTTTTGTTTTGTCATGGGCTATGTGTGCAATAAACTTTACATTTCGTGAGGAAAAAAATCGTGGCAGAGAATCGTGATATCAATTCTAAGCTAAAAAAATCGTGATTCCTACTTTTCCCTGAATCGTGCTCGCCTATTTCATGTATCACATATTTACTTTGAAGCAGATTCAGATCCACATTGAGGTTTTCTTAACACTTTCTATTGTTAAAATTCCTGCTCTGGATTTGCTCTACAGTAAAGATAATAGAACTAGATGTTTCAATCCCTTGACAGTATCCTCCATAACCCTGATGGGCTCTGCATGGCAGGGGCGTCCTTCTCCCTGAGACGGGTCCAAGCCTGGCCGAAACATATACAAACACTTAGAGAGAGCTTAAGTGAAAGATACTCTGTTATGTGAAGTAAATGTCCTGGTGAGATGTAATGTAAACAGATGTGAACATCCTGTCTCTTACTGTCCCACACGCTTGTGTTTTTCAGATCCCAAGGTGAGCCGGCGTCCCGTTGTGTTGGTCTGTCGGAGCTCGACGTTTAGAGGAAGCTGAGAAACACAAAATGTCTGCTGCTAACATCGCCCCTCCTCCTCCTCCTCCTCTTCCCCAAGGTAAGATGACATTTAAATTGTTCTTTATTCTGCTTTGGTACTTTTAAAAGGACAAAATATGTCTAAATCCCCTTTCTGTGTTTAAGTAGGCGTACTCGCGTGCCAAACGATCCACCTGTAAACTAACTCGACAACAGGTGGAGCTTTACATGAATACATTCAGCGAACAGGTGCTGAGGCCTGATTCTCGTGCACTTGCACAGTCATTCACATAGAAATGATAGTGAGGAAATCGTATAGGACTGCATAAATAACTCATTGACAGGTGTGTGGCAGGAACAATTGATAAGGATGCATTCTCATCATTTATTCAACTTTATTCCTGTCTGTTGAATCTGGGAGGAAGGAGAAAGTCCTCTCCTCTCCATTCCTCTCCTCTCCTCTCCATTCCTCTCCTCTCCATTAAAATCTGTGAGGAAAGAATTTTTATTACTGTCTTGCCAGGTGAGTCATCACCCTTGAGCTGAAGTGTTGTCTGAGAAACGGAGAGATGAGCTTTAGAGAAGATGGTGGATGACAGCAATTTGTATGAAAGAGGGGGAGGCAGAGTGGGAGGATTGAAAATATGAATTAATATCTGTACACAATATTCAGTTTATTATAGTGCTCTTCTTATTGTACATGTAAAGAGTGACAGAGAGTTGGACAGATGGACAGTACATACTCTACTTAATCATGGTCAGCAGTCTGTGTGTGGACGTGAAGGTCTTGTGAAACATTGGTGGGGAATTGGTCGTTCCAAGACTTTGATGGTAAAATGTTAAAGTACTGGCTTTAAACTTTAAACTACATCATTTTAAAAACACATGAAAACTGTCAAATTGGAATTTCTGCCAAAACACACTTGCAAGGACAAGTTTAACCCTTGTCTTGTCCTCGGGTCAAATTTGACCCATTTTTAGTTTTTTCATCACAAAAAATGGCCCTTCGATATAAGCTGAAAATGTCAACATTAGAAGTAATAACTTTGGAAAAAACATTTAAGAAAATACCCGCAACGTTGAAAAAAGTGACAAAAATGTCAGAATAAGCGATAACCTTTTTTAATGGTTGACGGGAAGACAACACAAGGGTTAAGACAAAACATTAAGATGTAATGGAGATGAATTTAAGTGAAATGAATGTCATAGATTACTGGAAAACCTTGTGGATTTTGCTTTCCAAGTTAGCTGTTGGAGCAACTGTTAACAGCCGGGAGAAGCTCTTACCTTCCTAAAACATATATTTTTCAAAAAAGAAATTAATATGTAATAATAATAATAATTAATTACATTTAGCTCTTTATCATAGACAAAAAGACTTTTAACTTTGCAGCACCATCTGCATGGAATCAGCTTCAGAATGAACTCCAGTTGAAGGAATTGGTCTCATTTTATTCTTTTTAAAGGATTTTTAACCTTGCAGAAAGGCCGTCTGTATGTCACTGTTTTTAAATTGTTTTTTTATGATGACATTGTTGTTTGAATATGATGAGTGTGTCTATGTATTTACCTGGAAGTGTCTCTATGTCTGTTGGAAACCGCGCTGCTGCCACTTCCAGAACACTCTTGTAAAAGAGATTTTTAATCTCAAGGAGTTTTTTATTTTTCATCTCAATTTCAAACAGTTGAGAGAACGTATATGTTTGGGGAATGCAATCAGTCTCTGCTAGACCACAATGTAACGCTAGTGAATGTTTGCGTTAACTATTAACTCGTCGTGATGAGGTACTTTCGGGGCGTGGACGGAGTAAGAGCACGGAGACAGCTTTGACTGTAGCTTGGTCCATTTCTTTAATGACACTTCCCCCAGCGTAGAACAACTCCAGACTCATAACAAACACGCTTCTCATCATATCCCTCCGCCAACCTGTTAACTGAATTACAGGCAGGGTAGGCCTCCAACATGTTAGATAGCTCCCTGGTTAAATCAAGGACCAGAATACACTATGACGCTACAAATGATGGAAATATTACTTATTTCACTACAAACGGTCATTTGTTAACTAAATATTCACACAATAAATCTCATCTTACAACAATTAAAAATGGAAGTGGGATTTGTTTTTTGTTATTATAAGGTTACAATACATGTTAAAAATCAACTATGTGATTATTATTATTTTGGAAAAAAAGAGTTTTCTGAATTGTGTCAGGAATACATGTTTATCACAGGAAATAAGGTAAGGCTGTTGATTTTCAGGTAGAATAAAATGTAACTTGTATCATTTTTTCTTCATGTAAAAATTTGAAATGGGTCACTTTGACCCGAATACCATACAAGGGTTAAATAAAGGTTTGAATGAACAAATTAATGTATGAATAGACACTCAAAGCGCTTCAGGGGGGAGGACTACTCTCTAACACCCACCTGGGTGATGCACGGCAGCCTTACGACGCCAGACTCTCACCACACATCAGCTGTGTTGATGTGATGATGATGATGAACAGCGATGTACAGTATGTGTAGTGTGCATCTGGTCGTGCTGGTCGTACACAGTTTGACCTAATTAGTTGTAGTGGAGTGATTTAGGGCGGAAAGATACCATCTAATTAGTCACATGAAGTTAAACAGCAGAGAAATAAACACAGAAACCGTTCTTTAAACTTCCACACAGTG
Source organism: Etheostoma perlongum (assembly GCA_026937815.1). Classification (NCBI taxonomy): domain Eukaryota; kingdom Metazoa; phylum Chordata; class Actinopteri; order Perciformes; family Percidae; genus Etheostoma; species Etheostoma perlongum. The sequence goes on along the minus strand of CM049379.1, from coordinate 3,881,790 downwards.
CATTCTGCTTCCCTGACTCTCCCACTCATCATTTTGGCAACCTACAAATGAAGTCCATATGCACTTAATCTGCATTAACGATTGATGTCCACTGGCAGCGTTCAGTGCCAAAGAATGTAGTAAAGACATTAATATAAAGCAGTGAAAAAAGGAGGATAAAAACACTGGTGGTCCACGTGTAAATCACATCTCATACTGCCCGTGAGTGTTGATATTTCTAATACCAAAGGTATAATAGATCAATGTTAAGTTGCCGTTAAATCTCAACATAAAAACTGTTGAATGATCAGCAGGATACCACTCCTGTTATATGATCTAGCAATGCAGGATAAAAAAGATGGAGCGTACCCTGCACTGTACTGCACTAGCAGCCCACTCGTGTGTGTGTGTGTATGACAGGCCCGTGTGTGGTGATTTATAACAGAGTGTATGTTGTAATTTCAATAGATTAATAAAGATCAATAAAAAAATTAATTAAATAAAATTACTCTGTTACAGTACAAGTCCTGCACTTCATTAACAGTATATAAGTATCAACAGAAAAATGTAGTTTAAGTATTTTTTGCTGTGTGTCATCCCCTCTTTCCCTCCCGCTTTCCTGTCTATCCACTGTCACTGTCGAATAAAGGGAAAAAATAATCTTTAAGTGGAGTTGTTCTGATACCGATACCAGTATCGGAAATACCTCAGATACTGCCTAAAATACTTGGATCGGCAAGTATGCAAGTCTATACTGAATGATCTGATACAAAAAGAAAGAAACTTTGAAGTAGTTAATTTAGCAGATATTCTATTTTCCTTATGACTGACTGTCAAGCTACATATAAAAGAAAGTTATATTGCATTCATTCTCTGTATGTATTTGTGTTTTTTGTTTTATTTACGCACTGGTATCGGATCAGTACTCTGTATCGGCCAATATGCAAGTTCGATCAAAATCGTTATCCGGAAAGAAAATATGTCATTGGAACATCTCTACTTTAAAGCGATAACAATATTTTTCCTTTGTAACCGAATAATATGACAAACATACAGTTTACAATGTCTAACTACTACTTTAAGATGAAAGAACATCCACGTTCCCACAACAGATACAGAGAATGCCATCAATCCAAATATCTGTGCTTTTACTGCCAGTGTATGTAATTCAGCTGTACCGCTGCAGACATGGTGCTGGTGCTGGAGAGGGCAACACATAAATCAGAGAGTGTGTCGACACTTGTTCCACACAATGCCTCCAAAACGACTGCATCTCTATTACTCTGGTCAAGCTTCAGTGAATGAATCAGCAAGCGATTGTTGACGTCAACTGCTCCACCGCTACACCTCATAAAGCTGTGACATGGCATCTCCCGGACTGTCGCCAGCACAGACGCACACGGTCGTCTTCTTACCAGACACCCCTCCCTCCCCTCCTCCCCCCTCTTTAGTCCCAACTGTGAAGGAGGTGTATCTGGACGTGACCTCCTGTGTCTGGAGACATCGTTTTATGACTCTCTGGCGTTGTGTTAAAGGTCCTAGTGCTCTTTTGATGCTTTTATATAGATCTTAGTGGTCCTTAATACTGTATCTGAAGTCTCTTTTATATAGACCTTAGTGGTCCCTAATACTGTATCTGAAGTCTCTTTTATATAGACCTTAGTGGTCCCCTAATACTGTATCTGAAGTCTCTTTTATATAGACCTTAGTGGTCCACTAATACTGTATCTGAAGTCTCTTTTATATAGACCTTAGTGGTCCCTAATACTGTATCTGAAGTCTCTTTTATATAGACCTTAGTGGTCCCCTAATACTGTATCTGAAGTCTCTTTTATATAGACCTTAGTGGTCCCCTAATACTGTATCTGAAGTCTCTTTTATATAGACCTTAGTGGTCCCCTAATACTGTATCTGAAGTCTCTTTTATATAGACCTTAGTGGTCCCTAATACTGTATCTGAAGTCTCTTTTATATAGACCTTAGTGGTCCCTAATACTGTATCTGAAGTCTCTTTATATAGACCTTAGTGGTCCCTAATACTGTATCTGAAGTCTCTTTATATAGACCTTAGTGGTCCCTAATACTGTATCTGAAGTCTCTTTTATATAGACCTTAGTGGTCCCCTAATACTGTATCTGAAGTCTCTTTCCCAAAATCCAGCCTTGGTGCAGAATCACAGGCAATAGAGCCAGTCCTACAATGAGTTTTCCTTAAGAGTCTGTAGCTTTAAATGCTAATGAGGAGGAGGGTGGGGGTGTGGCCTTGACCCGCTTGCCATGGGCAAAGCAGAGAAAAGGGAGGGTGAAGATTCCAGATCGGCCCATCTGAGCTTTCATTTTCTCAAAGGCAGCAGGATACCCAGGGCTCGGTTTACACCTATCACCATTTCTAGCCACTGGGGGACCATAGGCAGGCTGGGGGACGCATATAAAAACCTCATGAAGTGAAGTTTTCATGCCATGGGACCTTTAAAGCCGCTAGAGAGCTACAAGTTTAAACCGTCCCCTCTGTGTGTTTGTCCGTGGCCCCTAACAGATGCCTGGCACGGTTCAGTGGGAAAAGTACATGTCCGAAAGGCTTTCCTGCCTTGTTTTCATTAGAATAATACCCCTCATCTGTGGTCAGTTAGCAATGGGAGGGTCCCAACAGCTCTGAAATGTTGATTCTAATTGGTTGAGTGTTTAAACAGATCCCAGAGCTCTCCCACCCTGTGGTGTGAACTGCACGGTGGAGCTAATGTAGCAGCCTCTTCCATGATGTGTGTGGGTCTTTCCCCTCTGATCGGATGTAATCTTCAGCCACTTGACTCTGTGTGTGTGTGTGTGTGTGTGTGTGTGTGTGTGTGTGTGTGTGTGTGTGTGTGTGTGTGTGTTTTATTTTCCAGGTTTCCAGCCAACAGGTCCCCTCAAACTGTGTGATCAAGAGGGAGCAGGAGAAATGCATGATAATGATGGCCTCGGATGATCCTGGGAATTATCCAGAATTTGGTATTTTTGTTAAATTTTTTTTGCAAGCGTGTGTTTGTGTATCCCTGAATCCCTTCCCCTCATGCCAACCACAGTTTTGTTGACGTTGCAACAGTTTTCTACAAAATAAGGGATAAAACACTGATTATTAACAAGAATATCTTCAGGGCCGGCATACTAATGAGCAGGAGATAATTCAACAAATTGTGGTTGACTCTGACCTGTTTTTCTGCAAAGAGAGCGATCATTAGAAAGACTTCACAGTTTGCCTGAGTGTGCGTGCGTGCGTACGTGTGTGTGTGTGTGTGTGTGGCTTTAATTGGCAGCATCTCATGATGATGATGGATCTAATAGTTAAGGTTGATCAGTGAGACAGTGAGTGATGGCTTATTATATGGAGGATGAAGGGAAGATCAAACTGAGTGAGGAGCTTTGTGCCAATTCTCCATCTTAACCTTGTTAAAAAGTATCTTTTGATGGTTGTTTTTATATCTGCACAGCAAACTAACCCTGTCTTTTGAAATGTGTTATTTGCATTGTAGTTACACACTAATCAGGACGCTATAGTGGAGTATTGGCTACAAAGCACAGCTGGATCTTCTTCCTCTTCCAGCATCTGCACCATTACTCAAACCCACATGATTGTCACCGATATCTCAGCCATAATTTAAGTCTATGTGTCATTTTTTTTTCCAGTTAAACTACAGGATTGTGTCCCATCTAGACTGATCTTTAAATGTGAGAATACAAAAGTGTATTAGAATAAACAATCACCACACATAAAATGAATAAAAATCTGTCAGCTTTTCTCTAGTCTATCCTCTGTTGTCTGAGTCTTTCTCTCGTTCAGATGCTTTTGATAAAAAGCTACACAGGTTGCACCAGCAGGAAGTAATATATCTAATTATTGAATGTGTTTACTTCCAAAATGAGATACTTTTTCATAATGGCCACTGGCGTGAGAGCTGACATCTCAGCCACCATATGAGAGTTTCAAGGATCTGTGATTTTAAAGTAATGATGAATGAGTTGGCCTGTTCCCATTAACATATGGCTCTTTAGGATGAAACACTCACTGCTGTGCTCTGCTTTGTCCACTATTTGTGTCCTCAGGCTGTCCTAGGATGTGGGACAACCTGACGTGTTGGGAGCCGGCCGCGTTCGGCGAGGTCGTCGAAGTCAACTGTCCTGAACTCTTCTATCAGTCCATGATTGAAGAAGACTTCGGTCAGTAGCCAATACACAATAATAATAATAATTTATACTTTATTATTCCCGCAAAGGAAATTACAATGTTTTCATTCTGTTGAAAGACGAGTTGGAAATAACAGATCCACATTTCCTTTTTGTTTTAATGTAGTGCATTTAGAATAGTTTCACCAGAACTCCTTTAGTAGGTATCCTACAACACTTTTTTATGGACACCCTGCAGCCAATCAGTATCGAGTATTCACCTGGATCATGGTGTAATATTATACAATCTATGGTCCCAGCTAAGTGTTAGTGAGGATAGAATAAAGTTTTACTTAAGTCATGGTTCAGGGCTCGGGAATGTATTATGTCAACGAGTGTCCTCATAAGTACTGTGTGTGTGTGTGTGTGTGTGTGTGTGTGTGTGTGTGTGTGTGTGTGTGTGTGTGTGTGTGTGTGTGTGAGAGAGAAATTCATTTTCTGTGTTGCATAATACGATTTTTAAACAAAGGGCTTCCTACTGTATTGGCAATATTAGAGTAAATGTGCAAAGAATGTAAAGATATACATGATATTGGAGGTATAGTTAGCCATGTGCTGTCTTCTGTCGACAACTTTTTGTGTTTCTGGGTCAATCTTTCAGTTAAACTTCTTTTTCGACTCTTTTGTGGCTTTTCCCCGATGTTTTTGTCACTTTCTTCATAGTTTTGTCACTTGTCCCAATGTGTTTTAAGCTTTTCCCGGCGTTTCTGTCAATTTTATTGTTTTCTTTTACAACACAATACAGGTTTTTTTTGTCAATATTTTACTCAGCCTTTTTGACATTTGTGTTTTTTTCCCCCCACATTTGTGACATTTGTTTTTGACATTTTTGTCACTTTTTTCAGCGTTATCAGTTTATTTTCAAATGCTATACAATTGAATAAAAAACCCAAATTCAATGAAAGTAGTGGAGTGATCATTTATTTAACTTGTGAAGGGCGCTGTAGGGAACCATCCACATTATTTAGCTTTTTTAAATTTCTGAATATGGAAACTTGAAAATGGGTCAAATTTGACCCAAGGACAACAGGAGGGTTAACTTGTGTTTCCCTAAACTCTCTCTCTCTCTCTCTCTCTCTCTCTCTCACTCTCTCTGTGCAATAATTAATGAAAGAGGATCTGTTTCTCTTCCTATTTTCAGTCTAAAAATAAGTGCCTTTGTTTGTCTTTGCCATGATCAAATGAAATGTCCTGTGTCCACAGAGCGGGGGAAGGTGAGTCGTAACTGCACTGAGTTTGGCTGGTCAGAGACTTTTCCTCATTACATCGATGCCTGCATGGGTGAAGACGGGAATGGCAGCCATCCTGTGGTTGGTATATCACTGCAGCAATGTGTCAAACTCACCACAGACACTTTATATGAAAAACACTCAGCTTTTTATTGTGCTTGTGTTTCCATCTCAGGACAACGTGTACTTTGTGTCAGTGAAGGCTCTGTACACTGTGGGCTACAGCACCTCTTTGGTCTCCCTCACCACTGCCATGGTCATCCTGTGCAGGTTCAGGTGAGACGTTTGGTGGGCGTGGAAGGTACTGCACCTGGGTTGGGTCGGTGTTAGGAAACATCAAGTCTATCAGGCTGACATGAAAACACAGAGGAGAAGTAGTGGTGCATGTTTTTTCTTCCTTATAGATATCTGTCCCCTTATACATCTTAGCCCCAAAAGAAATGTCCACACTTCACAAAAAAAGTCCTCATTTCACACAAAAACCGACGCATTCTCATGAACGTCTTTGTATGATATCGTACCGAAACTTATGCAAGACAATCAATCAAAGACTTTTATGATGAAGACATCCATTTTAACATGAATTATGAAGTGTTATTGAAGTGTTTGAGATGTTTTAAGGTTAATTACACATATGGCTGCATCTCATGATTGATTTGATTCAATTTGGACTTTCCTGTCTTAAAAAAAATCTCAAATTGATTTCAGAATTGTTTGTACACAAGTACTAACGTCAGTATAACGATCCTGCATGCAGTACTTTTCTTTAAAGGTGCTCTAAGCAATGTCACACGTTTTTAAGGCTACACCATTTTTTGACGCATAACGCAAACATCACTGTAAAAAAACATCTCCCCACTATCTGCTAGCTGCCTGTCCCCTGAACACACTGTAAAAAAAACATCTCCTCACTATCTGCTAGCTGCCTGTCCCCAGAACACACTGAAAAAAAACATCTCCTCGCTATCTGCTAGCTGCCTGTCTCCTGAACACACTGTAAAAAAACATCTCCTCATTATCTGCTAGCTGCCTGTCCCCAGAACACACTCTAAAAAACATCTCCTCACTATCTGCTAGCTGCCTGTCCCCAGAACACACTCTAAAAAACATCTCCTCACTATCTGCTAGCTGCCTGACCCCAGAACACACTGTAAAAAACATCTCCTCACTATCTGCTAGCTGCCTGACCCCAGAACACACTGTAAACAACAGCTCACTATCCGCTAGCTGCCTGCCCCCTATACACACTGTAAAAACAAATGTGTCGACCTGCACCACGAAGCATACACAAATAGTGATCCGGCGGGTAGGGGAGGTAGCCTCCATTTTGTTTGACAATATTTTGAACAAGAAGTGACATCAGCCAACATCGCTTAGAGCAAAGATTCCATGTTATTCACTATGTTGATGTCTGGGTTTTTTTTTGCACAGGAAGTTGCACTGTACCAGGAACTTCATCCACATGAACCTATTTGTGTCATTCATCTTGAGAGCTATTTCAGTCTTCATCAAAGACGGCGTGCTGTATGCCAAAGAGGACAGCGAGCACTGCTTCATACGCACTGTGAGTAACACTAACACGCCTGCACACGTGCCCAAAGTCCTCTCTGTTCTCACGTTAACAGGCGGCAGATGATTTGTTCACAAATAACATGGATTTTTTAAACTTTGATTTGTGTTTCTTTTTTTTTACCTCCGTGAAGCTGGAGTGTCGAGCGGTGATAATATTCTTCCATTACTGCGTCCTCTCTAACTACTTCTGGCTCTTCATTGAGGGTTTGTATCTCTTCACTTTACTGGTGGAGACCTTCTTCCCTGAAAGGAGATACTTCTACTGGTACATCATCATTGGCTGGGGTGAGACATCAGCCACATCACACACACCAGACGTGGTTCTCAACCTGGGTAACTTCTGGTTGCCAAAAAAATATAAAAAATATCATATTGTAGAATAAGCAATAGTTTTTATATTACTGTTCGGGGTTTGATTTCATGTGTTATATTTAGAGCTTCATTTCTAAATCAGGATGTTGTGGAGTTACCAAAGAAGAGTCCTAATCAAGTCCAAGTGAAGTGAAGTCACCATGACCTGAGTCCGAGTCGAGTCACAATTCCAGAGAATAGCAACACGAGTCTGAGTCCATGACTGGAGTACTCCATCACTGCCTATTACACATAACAGTAGTCAAAAACTTCATCTAACTTGCGAATCCTATTTGATGAATGCCCAAGTCCGATTTTATAACTACTTGAGTCTAAGTCATTAGTGCGCAAGTCCAAGTCGAGTCACAAGTCCAGAAAATAGCAACTCAGGGACTCAAGTCCGAGTCCAGGACTATCACTGCTTGGAACACAGAAATGAGTCTGATAGCGGCTTGGGGGGGGTCATCATTGTTTTTACAAAAATCCCTTAAAACCAGAAGGGGGAGGTACGTAGAAACAGCTGCTTACACCGGTTTGCAGGTCTCGTTGCTGAGGGGTTGCGACTCAAGAAGGTTGAGAACCACAGAGTTCTTCTCTGATGGGTGGATGCATGAGTTACTAATGTTTGTATCGTGTTACAACAGGAACCCCCACAGTGTGTGTTACCATCTGGGCAGTGCTGAAGCTCCACTTTGATGATGTTGGGTAGGTCATTTATGAACAGCTGAGTTCAGTGTTTATGTTGAAGAAGAGACGTTCAGAACCAAGACGCAGCAAAGTAATTTCTTATATGTGTGTCACATGGGCTCCACCACTGCCACGCCTCTTTAGGAGACTAGTGGCAGGTTCCTGAGTGGATTGATTCCAATGCGAGAAGTGGACATGAACAAAGATTATGACCAAAGTAAACATGGGACCCATTTTCTCCAGAACATTTTGACACTAAGCTGGCAATTTTAAGATGGACAAATCAGGAGAAAATTGTTTGAGACCTCTTTCAATCTCAAGAACAAACTCTCAGATAAACTTGCAACACAGACACGCTAATGTCCGATAACATTCGTGAATGCCCTAACACAATCAATTGCATAATGCTAAATATGGCTTTTAGCTGTTTTTACCTTTTCTATATATCTATTTCACACGCTGTTCACTACACTTTCTGTACCATTTTACTGAGGCGATTCTAGGATCAGACCTTTAGGGAGACTCAACCCCTAATAAGTATGTGACATGGACCCAGTGCCATGCAAAACCACCTCCGATTGGCCAAAACTAAGTTTCTGTTAACCCTTTCCTTGACTAGGTTACAGGTGCATAGCATTGGTGACAGTGACACAGGATATTAGACCTGTTTCAAGCCCTTTGAAGCTGTAATTGTTTGTCCTTTGTGACTAATAAACAAGCTTGCAATGTCTAACTTGAAGCACTAAAATTGATTTAAAAATGTAATGTATGTGTGTGTGTATGTATGTATGTATGTATGTATATATATATATATATATATATATATATATATATATATATATATATATATATATATATATATATATATATATATATATATATATATATATATATATATATATATATATATACACACACACCGGGGTCAAAAAGTTTAGGGTCACTTATACATTTCCATACCACTCCATTATAGACAGAATACCTGCTAATTTGGGTGGGGGGGCTGATCAATATCTACATTGCCCATTATCAGCAACCATTCATCCAATGTTCCAAAGGCACATTCTGTGTACTAATCTATCATTTAAAAATAAAAAACTAGAAAAACATTGGAGAACCATTTTACTATTATGTAAGCACATAATGTAATCTGATTACTGCCCTGGTTAAAAAAACAATGCAAATGATCTCAGCTGGTATTCTGTCTACAATGGAGTGCAATGGGGATTTCTATGTGACCCCAAACTTTTGACCGGTAGTGTATATATTATATATATATACATATAGTGATTTTTATGGGTACTAAGATGAAATTTAGGTGGGCTTGAGCCGTCCTAAAAAGGACGCCAATGCCGTTGTAAACAATTGGCACAACGTGTAATGTGCTTTCTTAAAGTGCCCATATCATGAAAAAACGTAACCAGCCGAGACGAGGTGGCTAACCGTAGCATGCTAGCTTGTTCTCAATGGTAAAACACTGCTACAACACACACTAGTTGACCATAATCTCCAAAAGAACTACTTCCTGTCCCTGCTGGTATTCCACAAGTGTCCCTCGTCTAGAAGAAGTCTCCCAGCTAATCCTGGCTTGGACTGACCAAAGCTGGAGAAAGTTATCTAGCCGATTTCCTCTTACCTAGCTACTGTGCATCTGTGACTGCAAAAAATATAGTAAAGAAGTGAAACGTCTCACTCTGTAGCTAAAACAGAGACATAAACACACAGGGTGAAAACAGGATCTGCAGCAATATGAAGTACAACAACAATATGGTGTTTTTGGAAAAGGAAACCATGTAAACCTATTCTGGTACAACCTCAAAATACAATTATGAACCTGAAAAGGAGCAGAATATGGGCACTTTAAGTAATAGAATATCTTTGGTTAAAGCTTGTCTTGATGTTTCATCCCCTGCTCTCTCAGGTGTTGGGATATGAATGACAACGCTGCCATCTGGTGGGTGATCAAGGGACCTGTGCTCGCTTCAATTATGGTACGTTATCACTCTGTGTGAGTTGTGACGGCAGAAAGACAATCCCTCTATCACCGAATACCTATTTATTTGTTTGCAATACTTTTTGTTTTTTTAACAGATCAACTTTGTGCTCTTCATCGGCATCATCATCATCCTTGTCCAGAAGTTACAGTCCCCAGATATCGGTGGAAATGAATCCAGTATTTACTTGTAAGTCCTTTATATTTTTACAGCTGACATTAAAGTAAAATGTTACCTATACATTAATTATTTCAAGATGTCTTCATGAGCGCATATGCACTCATTATAACTTGTTTTATTGTGGTAAGCGTTGCGAAGACACACTGACAAAGTCATCCATCACATGTGACTTATATATGACTAATGATTACTCCCTAAAAGTTGCAATGTGGTTACTTTACTCATTGTATGGACTGATGTCACACTTGAGGTATGGGTGGTTGGGATTTCTCCCTATGTCCGTTGTCTGTTGAAAATACACCTACACATGTTACTGTAACTACCAGACAGAGAGGATGAGAACAGTTTTCATGCACAAGTGTAGTTGAATTTATTGAGCTGCAAAGATGAATCAATTAGTTGTCAAATATTAAATGAATCACCAACTATTTCAAGTCATTTTTTATGAAAAACATTGTTAAATGTGCATATTTTCTAGTTTCTGCATGACTTTGTGCCAGAAAACTTAGCTTAGGGAAACAATGATTGACCTTTTTCACCATTTTCTGACATTTTAAAGCCCAAACAACTTACCAATTAAGCCTATGGACAGAATGCTGCCATACCTATCTGTGCTACAACAAGGACACATATTGAAATCTTATCAGAATTCTGTGTGTGTGTGTGTGTGTGTGTGTGTGTGTGTGTGTGTGTTGTGCGTGTGTGTGTGTTGCAGGAGGTTGGCCCGCTCCACTCTGTTACTGATTCCTCTGTTTGGGATCCACTACACTGTGTTTGCCTTCTCCCCTGAGAACGTGAGCAAGAGAGAGCGTCTGGTGTTTGAGCTCGGCCTCGGCTCCTTCCAGGTGACTGCTTTCTCCATCACTGCTTGGATTTACTACAAAAGGAAAATCTATTTACAAACTGGGGGAAAAACAGTTGGTATGAGGATATTATCAGAACTGACATGCAGCACCAAAATGAAGGCTTTAGACCTGACTGCGGGGAAAGCTGTGTTACTCGTTAAGACAAAAAGTTAGTGTATGTAAAAGCACTAATAACAACTTTGAAAGAAAAATATTTGAATGCGATTTTAATGATCAGCAGAGACTTGAAAGACTTGACCTGGAAAAACAAGCTCTGGAGTTAGTGAGTCAAGCAGGCTTTTAATACAGATGTAAGATTCAGAACCTTGACAATTGTACTCAAGTTAGAAAAAAAATGCATTAGAAAGAGCATGCATGAGCTCTGGTTTCCGCAAACTATGTTTCCTTTCTCACACACACACACACACACACGCACACACACACACACACACACACACACACACACACACACACACACACACACACACACACACACACACACACACACAACGCTGTTTCTGCCGTAGATATGTTGTCAGTGTTGTTGTCTCATGCTTGGACCCTCTGTGTCTCCTCAGGGCTTTGTGGTAGCCGTCCTCTACTGCTTCCTCAATGGAGAGGTAAACATCCTTTAAAACAATTACTGACACCATTACACCAGTTCTCTTTATTCAATTAAACATACGTAAACAACATTACCGACCAACAGCATATCCATAAGGAAGACATGGGGTTTGAAATGCCTATAACTTAATTGACGGCATAAGGCACACAGTTTGGAGTTTAAATTTTCAGACACAAACATCTGTATTTTCTGTGATTATTGAAAATTACGGCTAATTCTTTTTTTGGGGGTAGAAAGCTGATTATAAAACATTTGCTGGTCAAAGAATTTGTAGTTCTAGATCTCACATAATCTCGCATCTTCACTTTCTATTCTACACTGAACAAAATTATAACATTTCTGTTTTTGCCCCTTTTTTCATGAGCTGAACTCAAAGATCTAGGACTTTTCTGTGTACACAAAAGGCTTACTTCTCTCAAATATTGTTCCCAAACATGTCTAAATCTGTGTTAGTGAGCACTTCTCCTTTGCCGAGATAATCCATCCACCTCACAAGTGGGATTATTGTACAGGTGTGCCTCGGGGGGGCCAGACGCCATCAAATGTGACTGTCACTCAAGTCGGTTACAATGACGAACTGGAGTAAGAGTCAGAGTGAGAGTCAGAGTGAGACTGAGACTGTTTTTCGGACCCCCCTGGACCCTTCCAATAAAGGACAGTAATTAAAACTGCATATTTTAGAGTGGCCTTTTATTGTGGCCAGCCTGAGGCACACCTGTGCAATAATCCTGCTGTCTAATCAGCATCTTGATAAGCCACACCTGTGAGGTGGATGGATTATCTCGGCAAAGGAGAAGTGCTCACTAACGCAGATCTAAACAGAATTGTGAACAATATTTTTAAATAAGCCTTTTGTGTACATAGAACAAGTCTTAGATCTTTGAGTTCAGCTCATGAAAAATGGGGGCAAAAACCAAAGTGTTGCGTTTTTAATTTTGTTCAGTGTATGAATGTGTTTTATACACAACAGGAATTACAAACCATTTGATTGTGTGTGGGTGTAACATCCATCTTAAAACTGGTTTTAACCAAGGAGTTCCTTTAAAGAAATAGTGTTTTTTTTTAATGACTACGTTAACATACACGTATTATTTCAGTTTTTGCCCTTATTCTGAAAAATACAATATTCTGACTATGGCTAATAAAAATTAATATTCCAATAACATACCCATTTGCATGCAGCCATGCTAAACAGGACTGTGCAGAGACAGCCTCCCTCTTTCAGTCCTTCAACCACCTTCTTGAAAAAGTCGGTGTTGAGATGTGTGTACATGTTCAAAAACCTGTTCATATCCAAGTCTTTTATGTTTAAAAGTGTGTGTGTTTCTCCATGTCATCTCCATAATATATCCCACACGTCCTAATCAGAAAATGTAACCTTTGGAAAAAGGCCTTATATCCAAACAAAAAATGCTGTTTACATGACATGGACCAAATCTGGAATATTGTCATATTCAGAATAATAGTGGAACATTAACCTGCATGTAAACATACTCATTAAAAATCAGTAAGAATGTTAAACATTAAATACAGTACATACAGAGTGAGACTGAGGGACAGTGAGCTTGTCTCCTTCCAGCGTGGTCCATTAATAATGACCTTGTGAAGTATATCCCTCAAGGTGCAATCGGAGATCAAGAGGAAATGGCGCAGCTGGACGGTGAACAGATACTTTGCTGTGGACCTGAAGCACCGGCATCCTTCGCTGGCGAGCAGTGGGGTCAACGGGGGCACGCAGCTGTCCATCCTCAGCAAGAGCAGCTCGCAGATCCGCATGTCCAGCCTGCAGGCCGAGACCCCGGCCACCTGAACGGCACCGTCTCCGCACCCGACGCCACCCAACCTGCCACACACACCCTCGTCCCGATGACCAGCCTCACCAACCCGTTCCTCAACCCGTACCCCAACCCATACCCAGACGAAACCGTGATGGAAACCCAGCTCCACTCCAGCGACCCAGAACAGCCGCTAGTCTGACTTGCTCCGCCCCTCGAAACATGAAACATGAACGTCAGGGGCCAAATCATGAATCTCTTGGTGTCCCGGCTCAGGCTCCTGTTTCCGGAGCAGCCTCTGGCCTTCAAAGGGCACAATTGGGAATTCTAGTGTACAGTACAGTTTATCTTGTTGGGCTGTAACATGCAAAACAAGCATGGTTATCTCTGTATATATTGTGTTAGTCTGGTGCTGCAGTATTTGCTACTGTAAAGCCAGTTTGTTACTGCAGCCCTGTCACAGTGATCATTCCTCCAAATATGTTTTAGACTGTAACTATACTCTGTACTCGTCTCTCAGCTGCCGTGCCATTTGAAACGGCTCCATTTAAGACAATGTAAATACCTTAAAGGGCCACTCCACTGATTTTACACGTCACATTTATCAGCTTGTGATGTAATGTCTTGTGTGGCTATCGAGTAGCTGGAAAAAGTAACCCTAGTGATGTCACAGTGATGTCATTAGATGAAAATACACATTTATCTGAAAACCTGGATTACAAACTAAGGGCGTGGCGTTTAAGAGATGCTGGTTTTTACAGGGGGGGAGAATCTGTTGAAAAGATACAGTTTGCTGCGCTATGAGAAATTTACTATCCAGCGATTTTAGAGTTTCCCCCAACAATATCTCGTCCTAGCTGCTTTGATTCTGACCCACCCTGATGTACAGTAAATCCCTTAAATGAGGAGTTTTGTTAAATGTGTTGACAACAATTCAAAGAATGAAGGTTCCGTAACACAACAGGGTTACCAAAGTGAACTTTTTCGCCATCAAATCCGTGTTGGGATGGAGCTAAGGGTCAGCTGAAGCATCATGGACCCCAGGTCTTACCCAGACATATTGAACTCATCCGGAAAGCTCCGTATTATTTCCCACTTCTGGCACAAGCCTTTGTTTCCTGGGTAAACTGTGACTGATGTAAAACAACATATGAGTGTTGAAGACCACCAGACTGAGGAATATTAAAGGCGAGATGTTTTACCTGCATCTAACAGGTGAAACTTGGAAAAGCAGTATTCACGAGGAGGACATATTTTCTACATTTATGTGAAATGCCCAAAAAAAAAAAAAAGAGAAGAAAAAACACACCAGACTTAGACGAATACTCGGAGTGTGTTCTTCGGATACGCGCGCAGTGCTGAGGTTTGCCCACTACGACCACAAACACAAACCCCTCTTTTAAACCTCAGCACTGGGAACTAGAGAAGAAGACGCCTTCGGAGATCAGCGCGTCTGTAGTTTTAAGCAGCCGTTAGTACAGAAAATGTCAATGAAAATGAACTCATGTTCAACTGCTTGCATGAAGTTGCATTTATTGTTCCTGTCGTTTTGTTTACTTTTTGTGTGTGTATTTGGGGGGGGGCTTAGTGTTAAATCTGGGTGTCAAAGTATCTTTTCCTTCGTGAACTTTCAGTGTCTATCGGGCTGCTGTGGAGGCGACGCCCTGTAGTACTGATTCTCTTGTCACTTTGTAAAAGTTAAAATGCTAAAATCAGGATACAATATCCTGATTTGTTTTTGAAAAAAAAAATATAATCATAATATTTTCCAATTAATGAGGGCTTCTTCTTAAAAACCAATCCCCTCGTATCCATCCCAGATATAGCTGTCTTTCTGCAGTTATTATTGTCTCTGGTGGCATTTGCTCTCTTGATGCTTGGAAACCAGCACATTGAGATGGATGTTACTTTCGGAGAGGGACTTTCAACTCGGGGGTAATGCTCTCATTCCAAAGACAAATTAACTGACTCCTTCACTGAGTTTTTTGGCCGTATCTGTTTGCAAAGGCTGGGTTTAGCTTGGCAGATGTTCCTGACCCGACTCGTCCTCTGAATCCCTACATTTGACTCTACTTTGTGTCTCCAAAAGTGCCTTTAAGCACAAAAGAAGTATTTTGACACCTGTTTGATGATTTAAAACAAGAAGAAAAAATGAGATTTGTCTTTTTTAATTTCCAAACAAAAACTGCAAAGTAAAAGAAAAGGGTTGAACAAAGTGCTTTTATGATGCTTACTGTAAGACTTAATCAGTATTTTCCACCTGGAGGCCTTCAAAGTACTTTATCTTGTCTTTGCTAAAGACGAGCAGAACATACGACCGATTAGTGTTCTGAATAAAGCAGCGCTACGAGATATATAACTCAGTCCGTCAGTGCACTTTAACACATGCACGCAAGAATACATACGTTTTACTTTTCTTTTTACAGACACATCTTTTTTTTTCTCTACAACAGAGAATGTAAATTTCCTGGACTCATGTACCTGAATCACAACATAATTTTCTTTATGATATTCTTCAAAATATATATATATATATAATATACTATTCTATACTTTACGACAGTGTTGGAAGAGTTGTACTCTAATGTTCCACTAAATTTGACTGGATTTCAAATTTCTTTAAGGACGGACATCATTTAAACAAATTCCAAAAAAAACAACAAACAAGTGCTGTTTCCTTTCTGAATGCACATTATTTATGACTGATAATAGAAAAAAATAATACTGTAGTTTTCCTCGTCATCAGCTGTTTGAAGCCACACAATAAACATCGTTTTGGTAATGTACATGTAAAAAAAACACGTCAACTACGGAGTCCCGAATCTGTTTAAGATAAACAGAAGAACAAAATATTTATTATTTTAATTTTATAAACTGATAGGCGGTGAGGGAAATAAAAAGGTTTTTGCTATTTTTATCAACTGATTAAAAAGTTAAAGCATGAAACTTAGAACATATTTCTTTGTGCACTCCGTAATGATTTTATTTCTGGATGTATTCGGTTATGTTGTCTGATAACTTTTTAGAAACACTTTGACGGGTTTTTTAAAAATACTGAGGTCACAAGTTCAGAGAACCCCAATTTTTAGATTCCTTCTTTCTTTTTCTTTTTTTACAATGTTCATTTAACGGTTCTGTTATATATTTTCTGTAAAGTTGATCTCGCTACACGTCGGTCTAAATGCTTTTTCAAAGCCTTCTCCACATAGCCGCGAAGTTCATTTTTGACAGAAAAGTATGAATCATTTTGACATTTAGTCTAATCTCAAAGCAACAACCTCATTTTAAATAGCAATACATATTAAATAGTACTGGTTTAAAAGTGAAAGTTGTTAAAGGTCCAATGTGTAGGAATTTCTCCCATCTAGCGTTGAGATCATATATCGCAATCATCTGTCTCGCACAACGCAGTTCCAAGTACGTTTTTGGGCAAAAAAGAAGACTCTTGTTCCTGAAATTAGGATTTTGAATACGTGTGGTTCTCCATGTTTCCTTCCTCAAAGGTTACTTAGCAGCATTAGCAGCATTAGCAGCATTAGCAGCATTAGCAGCATTAGCAGCACCTGTGAGTTTATCATGTGACAGCGAAAACGCGAAAGGCGGAGCAGTATATCCTTTATGTCCCTCACCGGCTAATGTATTTCAAAATGGTGCGTGAATATGGAGCGTCGACCCCAGTTCATGCAAATGTAACATTTCAAGCTGATGGGAGCACTTGGAATTGATGGTGGTGTTAAATATTCATAAAAAAGGACAAGGTAGGGAAGGGGCAACACCGATTTTGAAAATGAACAGCTCAACACGTTACACGCTGGACCTTTTAAATGTGGTTTGAGACTGAGAGGTCATTCCTGATTTCTTAGAAACAGCAATTGGAAAAACTTCCAAACATGGTCTTCATCAGCAGATGCAGTTTGCTCCGTTATCTTTGAATTGTAAATGTTAATATTTCATTTTTTTCTGAGAACTTTGAGAACCTCTTACCATATGGATCCCTTTTTTTCTTATTGTCTTTTCAATGGAACTTGTGAAATTGTATTTTGTCTAGATACCGGTATAACCATTTTTCAACCCTAATCTAGTATTCAAGTGTGCGTCAGGCTCAGAATAGACAGTCCATATAAAACAACACATACACACTTTACTTAAGATTGGACCTTGAAGACTATGGGAACCGAATTCATAATGTAGATTATAAAAATGGAAAGACAAGGACAGTGCTTTTTAATATTACCACAAGGACGTTTCGTGCCAGACGCCCTACAGCTTGTGTTTGAATCCAGGCTGCTAATGTTTCCTTTTCTAAATAGAAAGTAACTACTATACTATAAAGTAACAAAGTACATTTTAATGATTCATTTTAACAGGAAAACAGCCTAAATAGAACTACAGTCAGTCCAAATTCCCAGACAGTGAAGAGGACATTACCTCAGTGTCTTCAATGGTAACTATGGCCCTAAATCCAACTTAAAACAGGGCTACATGTGGTTCAAATTAGGGATGTCCCAATCATCCTTTTTGGCCCCCGATAAATATCTGCAGATACCGAGTCCTAAACCGATACTTTTCCGGTATTTGCCTAGACCACTGGTTCTGAAAGAGGGGTCTGGGGCCCGCCGGCCTAAGAGCGTTTTCCAGTGGGTCCCCGACAAAAAGGAATCATTTATTTTCACTATAGTTCTATCCATAAGTAACACAATGACCATTTTGCTCATGGGTTTCATACACTATCTGTAGTAAAACAGCTATTAGTCCTAACAGGTGGGGGACCCTGGGACAAAATCGCATCAAATGGGGGTCTGTGATCTCTTTAGTGTCAGCTTAGGGGTCCTTGACGTGAAAAGTTTGAGAACCACTGACCTAGACGATAGAACAGCACACGATGTTTTGTTAAAGTATTGTCTTCAGCTTAATACATTTAACATAGTGCAGCTAGCATTTTTTGTAAAATTCGAACTTAAAATCAACTTCTCAGAATGTTGCGAATCTTTACTGACGTAAAAGATCGGAGTAAGGTGATCGGGGGTGACTGCCGATCCCCGATCAGTTAAAAGCCCACATCGGCTAATCCCAACATCAGTAGTCAGAATGTAAGGGGTTATGTCTGTCTACATCACATATAACACATCTTGTTACCACCTTGTTTCAGTCCTTAAACGTCAATGTCCAGCAGTATCTACTATGAGGAATAAATGTCTTTAACTGCACATTTTGTGCAGTTCTACTCTACATTTCGACACATTTCTTGGCCTGCAAAGTACCGAAGTCATTCCTTCTGGGAATCCAGAACGTGCAAAGGCAAAGAGAGGAGAGAAGGGCTGACCGGAAACTGTGTTGTCCCGTTGTTCTGCTGTGTGAGCTACGGACCTGACAGTGCAGATCCCACAGCAGCCATAAGGGGGTCCTGTTTCATCTCCTGAGGTTTCAGGGGACAGGGCTGGACAATCACCGCCTCCGCACTGGTTCAGTTGACAGTTCAGTTGAGTTAATTCCAAACATTTTGTCGATCTCACCCGGTCAGGAGCCTCATTTTGTTGATGTATTTATGAATGATTTCCATTTTTTTTTTCATGTTGATATGGGAGTTGGAGCCTTATATCGCCAGTAGTACTATGTTGATGTCAGACAAAGATGTTGCTATTATTATAAAAACAAATATTCATTTTGATTCTGTTCTTTCGAGCTATAAAGAAGTAGTTAGCTGAGTGTTTGGATGGTCTGTAGCCAACCTGTGTAACTAAATAAACTGCAGTTTAAATGTGCGAGACAGAAAACAAGCTGCCAACGTTGTTCCTTGTAAATGGAGTTTTCTGTGGTTCAAAGTGAATAACTGTCATTTTAAAAACTTTGCGCTGTGATTGTTTTTCTATTTTTAATTCTATTCTTTTGTTTTTATTAATGGTGATCGTGTTTGCTTAAAGTATTAAGCCTCCTGTAATGCCTCTGTAGTCTCTAATAGGCTGATGCATGCGTGTTCAAATCATTTTGATGTCATTTGACCAGCAGACGTAATCACAAGGGAGGGTCGAGCTTTCAGGCCATTAAGGGAATTTGAGCCGTCGCTTGTTTTTGTTTTTTTTTCCCGAAATGGATGAGGTAATTAATAAGCTAGAACATGAAATATTGGGTTTCAACTGTGAACGATTTCTCAAAACTGTAGCTCTAGTCCCATCAGGACCCATCGAATACTTTTCCTTTGAATGTTAATCTTTGCAGACAGGAGGAAAAGTAAAGTGCCATAAAAACTGCTGTACTCTTATTATTATTATGCTTTTTAATGCATAGCATGACAAGAAAATTGATTTCAACTGTTTTTCCTTTTTATCTTTTTGGATGGTTATCTTTATTGAATTGCTTCATTGTACTGATACCTGTTAGAGGTAAGATTAAAAATAAAATGAAATGAATGGGGCCAGCAGTTTGTGTACTGATGGCTGAATGTAAAAGTAACTTAAAGCCCTCTGCTGTGAGCTCTTCTGGGTTTTTTTCTGCACAGTGCACTGTTTTATCTGTGTTGTGTTTGTGCGCACACAAAAGTATTGACAATAAATGTTTTTAACTTGGTTGGCTCAATGTTGTTGTGTGTGGTAAATATCCACATCCAATTTAATTAAAAAGAAACCCATATTTCAGACACAGACGTTTTTTACAGGGGTCAAATTTGACCCGAGGACAACCGGAGGGTTAACCGTCATGTGACCGGTTGTTACGCGGCCAGCCGGCGCATGCCTAATGTGTACGATATCATATGAACCCGTTTGTGAGAATGCGTTGCACCTAGTGCAACAGTGTGGTTCATTGATGTGTTTAGAACAGTGTGTTGGACAGAAAGTAAAAAAAAAATGTGTATGAATTCGCAACTTAAAAAGTACCCAATAAATGCAATAAATTCATTCATGTTTGAGTAATGTTGAAAACTACAAGGACCAGCTGGTTTCAGAAATTACAGCATTTAAAAATAAAACTACATGTTTGGGAGTCATTTTTCAAGATTTCGATCTTCAGTAGCAACCCTTTTGCTTGAAGCTGAGACTACATTTACACGTGGCCGGCTATTTTCATAAACAGACATTTCAACCTCTCCGGTTTCAAAAATAACATCGTGCACAGCTGTCAGTTTTCAGAAAAGTGTTCATTTACACGTATTATGTATATATGTAGACAATGCCGTCCAGAACATATAAAACCTGTAGGGGGCAGTGTAATGAGAAGCTCAAGCCCACGTTAGCCAATCAGAATCCCAAAAATAGCAACAACAGCAACAAATCACTTCCTCTCTCTTCTCTTCCTCTCTTCCTCGGCTGCATAAACCTCCTTTTTTCTCCGTTTACATGCCACCGTGCAAACGAAGATTTCAAAAACTTGTTTTCAGAGGCAAATTCTCCGTTTGAGTGTAAATGAAGGGCACAAACAAAAGGAAATGTCTCAGTTTGTCAAAATAACCATGTATGTGTTAACAGGGCCCAAGAGCACCAGACAGTCACAATCATACAGTATCGAGAGGCGGACTAACACATTGTTGGTTTTTGGTTTTTTCATGGGATGTTGAAAATAAGAAAAATTTAGACCAGCAGCCTTGTCCTGTCATGTTAGCTCCCAGCCCAAAATAAGAAAACACCAAATGAGAAACTTTCATGTAGTTAACCGGAACCTGTTGAAGAAACATAAAAATCACTTTATCAAGGAAGAAAAGAGGAATAACACTATAAATGGATGTAATGTAAAAAGCAAGGTCCAGAAACAACATGAAAAGCTTGGTTGTAGCCTCATCACACCTTGAATCTGACACAACACAGAAGCACACACAGAAGCACAACTGTTAAGCTGCACAGCAAAGACGCAAGAACATGGAATAGTTCGACAATCTTTAAATATATGCGTTTGTTACAGAGATTTTTGAAAGCAAACCTACTGTAGGTAATACTGTATGATAAAAGGCACTGGAGCGGTCAGTAGCTGTGTAATATTTTCTTCCATGAATAATAGTACACATATCTACATGTACATGTGTACTGAATATACCTGCTGACTGTCTACCAAGTCAAAACATACACAAAAAATACATAAATTCCAAAGCACAGATACAAAAACACTGCAAGCTAATAACTTTAATAACGGCTCATCGAAATGATTTTCGAAGGAAAAAAAGGATTAGCATTAGCATTAGCACAGCAACTTTTGTTAATTAAGTGAAATATACAGTGTTTTCCACATTTTGCAATATTACTGCATATAAGAATAAAACTAACTTACACATATACAAACCTAAACAAATAATACAAATATGTTAAATATAAACACCAATTTTTCTATTTCAAAGTCAGTTGTATCTATCATTTATGATTTACAGCAACAAGGACATTTAATGTGGTTTATAAATCTGTTGGAGGAACTGTACTGTTGTCATGAAAATACATAAACTGTAGTTTAAGTTTATTTACATTCACACAAAGACATAAAAACAATCTGACCAATAAATAGGTTTTACAGTCTAGTGCTCCAGATGTGTGCTATAGTGCACTGTGCAACATGTTGCATGCAGAGCCACGTTCCATTACACGAAGAGAGCTTTGCTTTGGTGCATATGATTATGTTGTACTGCCCAACATTAAGGAGACCAGTGATGAATAGAGGCCGACCGATAAAAGGATTTTTAAAGTCAATACCGATACAAATATTTGGTTATTTAAAAATCCCATATATTGGCCGATATATATTAAAAAAAAATAATCCAGAAACATGTTACAAAACAAACAGATTTCCCTAACATTAGTTATTTGTAGTTATTTATGAGTTCTAACTAAAGTAATATGATAATAATTATCATTATATAATGCACATTATATACACATTATATAATGTTTTATTGTCACAGCAGTACAGATGAATATCAAAATATATTAAAGTACTGATAAATAAAATGTATAAAAATACAAAATTAAGATATAAAACTTAAAGTTCTTTGAACAAAAACACAATATCAAAATAAAAATCAGGGACGTTGTAGAGCGTCCTCTGGTGGACAAACTATGCAACGCCAACATTCATAACAGGGTTGACAGTCCGTTTTTATTTTTTAAATATTTAATTATTAGAATCCTTTATTCTGATGAATGAATATGTAATTTTATTTTTTTTATCTGCCATTATAAATGCCGATACCGATAGATCGGGAAATGACTAATATCAAACCGACGCAGTTTGAGTTCCCCTCGAAGGGGAACTCCGTTCAGAGTGAAGATCCAGTGTAGGAAAAAATAGTTTTGGGCTTGTAGACATTATGGTAAAGGTAGTTTATTGTCACATACACATACAGTACATGTAGCAAAATTCATTCTCTGCCTTTAACCCATTCCTCAAGGGAACAGTGGGCAGCCAATCACAGCGCCCGGGGACCAACTCCAGATCTGAGCCAGTGCCTTGATCAAGGGCACTGCCTGGAGAAGCTAGTACGTGTTTTTTGATGGTGGGGGGGAGCCGGAGCCCCCAGAGGAAACCCACGCAAACATGGGGAGAACATACAAACTCCACACAGAAAGGCCCTGAACAACCTGGATTCAAATCCAGACCCCGCGCGGTGTGAGGCCACAATGCTAACCATTGGGCCACCACATGGGTTGATAGCTCCAAAACACATTTTTACATATGAAGGTTTTATCATGTGACTGTCATCATGTGACTGTTGTAATTAACTTACCGGGCGTAGTAAATGGAACTAAGTTCAGGGAACAAAATACTTTACATTGCCAGACATTCCTCCACAGCGGAGGGTCTGACTAGTCCACACAGCATTCTGGGATGGGAAAACACGTGCTCTGGTTTATTGGCATTTCTTTAAACCAATCCCAACCGTCTTGGGTGGCCCTGAGACCACGGTGCCTCTGCAAAAGGACAAACAACTTCTTCAAAAAAACAAGTTCCTCGGGAAGGAACTTGTTTTTGTGGAACATGTGTACGTTCCAAAGTAGTTTTAGTCGTGAAACAGAAAACGCAGATTGGACAGATAGTCTAGCTAGCTGTCTGGATTTACCCTGCAGAGACCTGAGGACCAGGTAACCATAGTCCTCAGATTGGACAGATAGTCTAGCTAGCTGTCTGGATTTACCCTGCAGAGATCTGAGGACCAGGTAACCATAGTCCTCAGATTGGACAGATAGTCTAGCTAGCTGTCTGGATTTACCCTGCAGAGATCTGAGGACCAGGTAACCGTAGTCCTCAGATTGGACAGATAGTCTAGCTAGCTGTCTGGATTTACCCTGCAGAGATCTGAGGACCAGGTAACCATAGTCCTCAAAAATCCACCGGAGTTTAGAACGCCAACACAAAGAAAGGAGACGGATATCCGGCTGAAAAATAGGCGACATTCCAGCGGCACCTGAACAATCCCGCAAATGAAACGTAGTTGATATAGGCTAGGGTTAAGGTTAAGGGTTTAAGGTTCAAAATTACGTAAAACTACTAAAATAAGGACGTAACGTGACGTCGCGGACGTCCTTGTGTCACTTATAACATCCGTTAAACGCAGTTGACTTTTGGTTTCACGGAGGACACAAACCCCAATGTCCTGAGTGAAAGTCCTGTTACAATATGTCCTGTCCTGCTCCTACCCCTTTTGGACCATTGTCTGTCTTCTGGCTACTTGAGATCACAACAGAGGACAATCTATTTTAGTTGATGTACATTTCCACCTATGAAAAAAACAACTAAAACTAAACAATAACATACATTTTAACACGAAGCAGAACAGTTAAACTAGAAGGACTCTAAGAAACTAATCATAATTGTTACTTTCAGTATAATATGGTTGATTTTTAACTTAAATGACAATGTGTTCAAACCGCACAGATATAAGCACTTTAGTAAAAGATAACTAATTTGGTGGTTTGAGGGACCCCAAAGCTAAATCTTGCCTGTGATAAAAACAAAGGCAATAGCACATGTGGTCTCTCTGTCCTAAGCCTGAAAAAATAATTAATATCATGAGGGAAAGGGGTGTGGGATATTGTGAATAAAAAAAGGAATGAAAGACCTAAGTTTGGCAGCCTGTGTGGGACTCTGCAACCAAGTTTAAAGGAACTTTAAATATTCAACAATCAGGCTCCGAGGTTTAGTCACCTGCTCTGGACGTCGTCCTAATACCGAGTGGGTGTAACATAGGACATGAACGTTAGGGAATGTTCCTCACACAGTGGAGATGTTGCTGGCTGTGAGGGCGTGTGTCTCTGAGGCCGGCTGATCTTTGGGGCTGGATTTGTCCAAGACGGAGATCTGAGTGACCGTGCTGCTTTCAGTGAACAGCGTACGCCGTCGTTTACTGTACCTCAGGTAACTCTGAGTCTGCCACTTCCAAAACCTCTTCTTCAGTTCTGCCTGCACCTGAAAACACACACACACACACAAACACACACACACACCCACACACGCATGTGAAAACACACAAAAATCATGGAGACATGGAAAATAAATGCTCCAGAGACCATGGTTGAATTATGTTCTCTATCTTAAAGGTACACTGTTGGTCTGAACTGAGCTTTCCCCCTTCATGTCTTAAAAGTACTCATAGTAGTAGAATGACAGAGTTTAGTGCATTAAATAGGGACACTTTCTTACATTTATAAATTCCAGAGTTATGCAATTAAAGGATTTGTTTTGTTATAAAAATAAGTGCAGATAATGTTCAGGGCTGATTTAAAATCACTTCCATAATGTGTCCAAGTTTTTTTTTTTTTTATCAATACGTGAAAGTAAATATGGTGTGAGCGGTATTTGTAAGTGTATAAGGTTTGGTCAGTTTGGTCCACTAAAATTGCTTTATTTAAAGGCTTGGATTAGTATTCTTAATTATTAGTGTCTGACAACATTATGGAAAGGAAGCCTACAGAAATATTCCTTTTTAAAATCTCTTTGAGACCTTTCTGTTTAACCAGAAACAGCTCTGAAGTCGCTAGCCCTGAACCCACCAGACTCCATTTAAAAAAATAATGCTTTAGTGTGTATAGAGACAACATATTTACACAGTAAATTGGTAAACTATCTGTTGATTTCAACCAGAACTAGAGTTGTGATGGTTGGAAAAGTGCAAAGGTAAACTAAAACGGCTTTTCATAATTTTATTTCGTTTCTGTTGACTTTGAATAAAGTGAATTTTATGATTCTAAAACTACTGTTTTCTTTACATGGGGTCTGGTGGCTTTAGCAAACGCAATTTTGCAGCTTTTTTATGGTTAAAAAAAGGATCTTACTCTTTAACAAAAAAGGTCAACCTCCTTAGAAATACTTTCCATAATATTGTCAGACACTTCAACTTGTCCAAAGATAGCACATTAATCTAGAAATACACTTATTTTGGGTAATACCTATCACATTTAAACTAGAAACAACCGGTGGTTGATTAAGACAAGCAATACTACTTGTATGGTCCTTCTACTTTCAAGAAATATTAACTAACTGCACATTTAAATGATTTAGGATGAATGCTGCCCTCCATGACTCATTCTAATTAGATTGTATTAATTGCATAATAATGATCCTACAAATGTATAATATTTACTCACCTCGCCATTCAGGAAACAGTAAAGCAGGGCCACAACAAATCCCTTCAGAGCAGAAAAACATTATCCAAAACCGTTTAAATAATAAAAATGTAGTGTACATCCTGAGCAAACGTGACACTGGATCATTAAAAATGTAAACTTTATATATTATAAATATTTATATATTACCTGGAAGGATCCCAGACCGAGCTCTATGAAGATTCGGGCCTCTGCTCCGGTGTTTTCTGGCAGGAAAGCAAAAACCATGTAGTGCATCCCAAACAGAGGGATGAGAAGCAGAGTGGATTTGGCCAGCCTCCTGCACACATTGTAAAAAGGTCAATGAAGTACATACACAGTTAGTTACGGAGCCCCTAAAGGGAAATGGGGATTTTTCCTTTTTCTGGTGCGCGAGAGAGACTTTTCGATGAGCGCCAGATACTTTCTGGTGAGTACCAGTCAAAATGGCTGTCAATGAAGAGGAGTGTTTCATCTTCGGTGCAATAACGTAACCTTTAACTGATTTTATGCTGTGAATGTGAAATATTAACGTTAGCCACCTAACTTTAGTAGTACTTTGTTAGCCTAATTTTGCTAGCCTTAGATTTGTTTCATATGAGCAAAAGGTAAAAAAAAAACAATTCCCCATGTCCCTTTAGGGGCACCGTAGTTTGTGCATGTCATCATGTGGAGGGATAGTGAATCTCTTCTCACTTGAAGTGACTGGTGTCGTTGCCACCGACACCAGGAGATCTCAACTTCTGGACCAGAATGCGGATCACGTTGATGAAGATGATGAAGTTCACCTACATGGAAAACGAAGAGCTATTAAGAAAAATAAAATAGACAAACCACAATATTTAGGTATAAAAAGAGGGACATTAAATTGAAATAAAAAAATGGATACAGAAAGTTTCTGGCAATCAACCTCTCACTTAAAAACACTACCTTAGTTTTGAGATACCTCACGTTTCACCTACACCTTAAACTCATATAACTTCACCTAAGAGGCTTCATTAGTTCTGCTCATCAATGCATGGGTCCCCCTTACAATCAGTGGAACTAATAGAGAATGACTTCAAGACTAACACAATAGACCGAATCACTGTGACGTCAACTCAAAAATCACTTCCGGGTAGACAATGGCAGTTAATTTGAATTGTGGAAATATGGGAATTTATTTTGCAAATGAAAGCATTAAACATACATTTTAGATGAATCAGATGAGAGTAGATCTAGTTGTATGTATGGGACACAGGAGTTTTCAACCTGAGAGTTAATGTGATTGGGTCTATAGGTCCAGTTACTTTTGACTTTGTACTTCAGGTATAAGTTTTTCCGGCGGATAAAAACTCTGCAAACGTTACCTTAAAGTTATCAGCTAACGCTAGCTGTAGCTAGCTAGAAAAACAAATCTAATATATATATATATATATGGGTGTGTGTGTGTGTGTGTGTGTGTGTGTGTATATATATATATATATATATGTGTATGTGTATGTATGTATGTATGTATGTATGTATATATATTCCCCTTATCTGATCTATCTGCACTTGGACTAGAGCAGATACATATATATATATATATATATATATATATATATATATACACTCACCGGCCACTTTATTAGGTACACCTGTCCAACTGCTCGTTAACACTTAATTTCTAAGCAGCCAATCACATGGCGGCAACTCAGTGCATTTAGGCATGTAGACATGGTCAAGACAATCTCCTGCAGTTCAAACCGAGCATCAGTATGGGGAAGAAAGGTGATTTGAGTGACTTTGAACGTGGCATGATTGTTGGTGCCAGAAGGGCTGGTCTGAGTATTCAGAAACTGCTAATCTACTGGGATTTTCACGCACAACCATCTCTAGGGTTTACAGAGAATGGTCCGAAAAAGAAAAACATCCAGTGAGCGGCAGTTCTGTGGGCGGAAATGCCTTGTTGATGCCAGAGGTCAGAGGAGAATGGCCAGACTGGTTCGAGCTGATAGAAGGGCAACAGTGACTCAAATTACCACCCGTTACAACCAAGGTGGGCAGAAGAGCATCTCTGAACGCACAGTACGTCGAACTTTGAGGCAGATGGGCTACAGCAGCAGAAGACCACACCGGGTGCCACTCCTTTCAGCTAAGAACAGGAAACTGAGGCTACAATTTGCACAAGCTCATCGAAATTGGACAATAGAAGATTGGAAAAACGTTGCCTGGTCTGATGAGTCTCGATTTCTGCTGCGACGTTCGGATGGTAGGGTCAGAATTTGGCGTCTACAACATGAAAGCATGGATCCATCCTGCCTTGTATCAACGGTTCAGGCTGGTGGTGGTGGTGTCATGGTGTGGGGAATATTTTCTTGGCACTCTTTGGGCCCCTTGGTACCAATTGACCATCGTTGCAACGCCACAGCCTACCTGAGTATTGTTGCTGACCATGTCCATCACTTTATGACCACAATGTACCCAACTTCTGATGGCTACTTTCAGCAGGATAATGCGGCATGTCATAAAGCTGGAATCATCTCAGACTGGTTTCTTGAACATGACAATGAGTTGGCTGTACTCAAATGGCCTCCACAGTCACCAGATCTCAATCCAATAGAGCATCTTTGGGATGTGGTGGAACGGGGGAGATTCGTATCATGGATGTGCAGCCGACAAATCTGCGGCAACTGTGTGATGCCATCATGTCAATATGGACCAAACTCCCTGAGGAATGCTTCCAGCACCTTGTTGAATCTATGCCACGAAGAATTGAGGCAGTTCTGAAGGCAAAAGGGGGTCCAACCCGTTACTAGCATGGGGTACCTAATAAAGTGGCCGGTGAGTGTTATATATCATAGTGATATATATCTGGAATGACAAGTACTGCAGTGTAAGATAATTAATTAATAATAATAATAAAGGTACAATTTTATTTAAACCAATCACAATCGTCTTGGGTGGCGCTAAGCCCCGGACGCAATAACACTGCCGCTGCAAAATAGCATCGAGAAGCAACTAGTCTTGGTGTCATGTGTTCATTCATTAAAAACTACATTTAGTCATGCAACAGAAAACTCAGATTGGACAGGTTGTCTGGCTAGCTGTTTGGAAATCCATCGAAGTTTAGAATGCCAACCCCAAAAAAAAACGGAAGGTGAGGGACATCCGGCCGAAAATAAGAGACAACCAGCAGATCTTCCAGTGGCACTGGAGCAATCATCTACTTGAATCGTCGTCGATATAGACTTATGCAATCGGGGCAATGAGGACGGAGCGCATGGTCTCCTCAAACCGCCTGCTTCCTACTGATTGCGGTCAGAGCTGCTGTCAGTGCTGATCCTCTTCAGTGGCCAATCATTGCAATGTGGTGTTCGTATGTTATAATATCTTGGAGGTGCACGGCTCTGCGCTCAGATGTCATGCACACCCAGTTTTCGCAGTTTGGTAATATCGCCATCAACACCGGCCCTGACCGTGCTGACAGCAGGAAACATGAACACCTTTTAGCCATTTCAAATTGGGGAGAAAAATGAAATAAAAAATAACAAGCAAAATAAAAGTTTCATGGAAGTAGAAATTGCTCTCCTTCAAACAAACAAAAAGTTTTACTGCCAAAGATAACTATTGTGTCTGTGCACTGGCCAAGTTTCCCTGCTTCATGTAGGAAATGCATCAACTTCCCTTGACTTGTTATTGTTGCATCTAATATGAACACACACTAAGAGTTTACAGCAGCTGGTGCAGCACCAGGGTCATAAAGCCCTGATCCAAGATTGAGGACTCTTATAATTCCTCAATAGCTCCCACTGTAACTGTAACGGCTTTGTACTCACCAGTAGTGATGCAGTTATTGGAGCTTTTATGATCCACCAGATTATGGCCACATCTGTGTCATCCCAGCACCTGAGACACACAACCCACAGTAAAGAGATAAACAAGGCAGTTACAGAAGAGCAATTCTGTTCATTTCACCACTACAACACACAACAACTCACGAACCGCAGCCAGAATGCTGTTTTAGAAAATAGTTAGAAATACTTTTGAGTAGTCTGTTAAAACTCATCACGCAATATCCATGTATTAGACATAAAAAGCTGTGTCCGGGATTCCCAGGAGCGAAAATGTCCCAAAACAAATATTCAGTGGGACAGTGGGTCTTAATGGAAGGATACTTGAGTTGGCCTATAGACCGGATCACCGTGAGGGGATCCAACAAAAAATCACTTCTCTGTACACAAATGGCACTTGTTTTATTTCTGTTGTCATTTTACAGCCACAACAATTTAAAGATATATAGTTAAACGCGGAGGTGCACCCTTGTTGTTGTCTCTACTGAGCTTATTTTCAGTCCTGTGTTGCTTTGCTAGCGTCACGGGTGGGCTTACATTTCCCTGACAATAACGGGGCGGTTAAGGACACACGCGGGACATGAGCCCCCCTCTCCTGGGTGAAAGTCAGGTGTTTGACCCCCCAACCAACCTCCCTATGTGGAATTCTCCCCTTACATACTACTCGCTTAACCCCGTCTAGATGCTGCTACCCGGTACGTTCTACACACACGCCTTTTTTGTCGCATCAGATAAGGACAGCCACTGTCTAAACCTCCGTATTTTGTGCGTTCGGAGTGAGAACGGGTTGACCTTACACCAAACAACTTTTCAAGCAATTGCACTGTCGCAGACCATTTCAAATATCGGAATGAAATCATGAGAGTCTTGCCAGAGTTGAGGCGCGCTCCTGTCGTCTCAATTGTTTGGTGTAAGGTGGTCATGATACTCAGTCCGAGTCAGTCTTTTTGCTGTCTAGACATTCCGATGAAATCAAACGTGTTTGATATTATCCTAGGTTATGTTAAATCATGAACACTGCCAAGAACCAATGGATCCCTCCAGCACCAAACAGAAAGCAGCAAATGGCTAGAGCAAGTGTTGTTTATGGTTCAGTGGCTCCTTCCTAAGCTAAATGATAAAGAGGGAAGGTTCGCGATTTTCAACCCTTAAGCACGTCATTCATCATTAAACACAGACCTCTGGGTACTGCCGCAATTCATTTGCATGTACTGTATGGCAGAACAGAAACTCAGACAACTTTACCTTAAAGTTACCAGCTTACGCAAGCGGTAGCTAGCTAGCCTGGCTACATTTTTTAAAACAAATCTAGTCTTGCAATGTGTGACCCAGCAAGGTCCCCAGTCTAACATTAGATGTGAGATGGTTGTCTTTAGATGTGAGGTGGTGTCAGACTTTAGTCTTTTCAAAGTCTTCTAGTGTATGGTATGCATTACTTTAGTAAAAGTGTTGACATATGAAAGCATCAAACATGCATTTTATATGAATAAGATGAGAGTACCCCTTGTCATCGTAGAAGTTTCGAGTGAGAATCCACGCCGTTATGATCGTTGTTGGGACACCTAAGAGGCCCAAACAGAGTTACCTGATCAGTCGAAAAGAGTCCACGCAGAGCTCTTACAAGAGACAGAGGAGAGGAGGAAAAAAAGTGAAGGTAAACCGAGACCCACCCCAGCCGATGAGTATGTACCACCAGAAGTATTTTTTCTGGAAGACAAAGGTGAGAGCAAGCAGCGTCTGCAGGTACATGCCCTCCACGAGCAGCCAGAAGTAGTTGGCCAGGATACTGAACTGGAAGAAGGCCACGGCGGATTTACAGGATGTCTGCGAAACAAAAACAACAGCACAAGCATCAAATGGGTCCATGGATGTCATTTATCTGGAGTGGGCGTGGTGTTCTCTCTCATCAGTGTTTGGGTCAAAAATAGGTCTTTGATGAGTTTGAGAGCATAGAAGGCGGCAAGACAAGACATAGGAAATACACTTTCCGGAAACTTTTTATTTAAATCTTGGGTCTTAGGTCCAACTTGGCTACGTAGTGATGGCCGAATGAAGCTTCATGAACCAGTGTCTTTATTCTCTGAGCCCACTAGATGGCGCTCTCTGTTCAACAATTAGTTGAGAATATACTGAATTGCAATGCATCAGGCCTTTCTCTTAAAACTAAGAGCGCCATCTAGTGGGCTCAGAAAAAATACAATGGTTCACGAAGCTTCATTTGGTCATCACTAATGCTATGTCAAGCTTTCTTTTCTAGAATTCCACAATTTACAGTACTAGGGCCAGTAGATTTGTTCAAATCCATTTCCCCATTTCTCAATCACTATTCCCTATATATACAGTAGTGTTTATTAAATGGTGAACTATATAGGGAATGACAAAACAAGCCCTTCTTCTCTTAGTCACTTAAAAGTAAAATTGCATTGATATAGTTTGTTGGCCACAACGGACATAGTATTGCTTTATAATGTTGTTTGGTAAACATGTTTAGGATGAATATACACTCTTTTTTGTTTGTGATTTGGTATAGGTACACACAGACAATTCAATCATTCCCAATCAGCAGAGACGGAGAGGTAGGTATATGTTAGGAGATAACATAGGCACAGGCTAATTATTACTAACTAACGTGCTAATTAACATTAGTAATTAAACCTAAACAGCTAATGTAAGTCCAAACTGTGTGCGAGCTTACTCTGTACTATACGGTAATTCCTCTACTGTGCGACAGTAAGTCGTGTGGTTATGACACAATTTTTAGCCTATTTTTACAAAAACATCTGCTACAGAGCCATAACGTGTTCTACAAGATAATGAAGCCTTTTTATACATTGTCGTGTATCTTTAGAAATGAACAACGGACAAATAGTCTTTAAAAGCTTCAGATGTAAAGTTATTCACTATCAAAGTGGCGCCAAAATAAATGTCAGTCAATGGAAAGTTAACGGAGGGTGATGGCTTGGTAGCATCAAACGACGATCTGAACCTGGGTCACTGCAGGACTCAGCCAACATGATATTCACAATATTTCCTGTCACAATTTCCCTCTTTAATCCCTCTGTCTTTTTGGTTCGAATGGAGTACAAGTGTTTCCTCTCCTCTTCCTCTCATCATCCTTTTGTCTGCTGATGCTTGTCCCTTGTAGCCCCTCAAGAGGGACACTTGCCTTCACTCCAGGCAGCCGCAGCAGCAGAAAAATAGGAAGAGAAACACTAGTCATTAATGCTCTCACAGGCTCCCCTCAATCACTCTCAGCATCTTAATCCCACTCTCTCTCTTTCCTTTGTTAATCCTTTTCATTCACATCCATTCACCAACATTTCTTAATTTCTTTTCCTTTGTTCCAGTGTTTCCTGTCTGACTTTCCCATCCCTATGTGTCATGTCTTCTTTCTTTCCTTTCCTCTATTAACTGATATGAAAGTACGACACTCCTTAAAACTCAATCATGTTTTCATTTGTTAGCGCCGGACGAAGCCGGGCCTCTGAAAAATAGCCTCGGGAAGGAACTTGTTTTGGTGGAACCTGTGTATGTTCATAGGTTGTTTTAGTCGCGTAACAGAAAACTGGACTGATAGTCTGGCTAGCTGTCTGGATTTACCCTGCAGAGATCTGAGGACCAGGTAACCATAGTCCTCAGATTGGACAGATAGTCTAGCTAGCTGTCTGGATTTACCCTGCAGAGATCTGAGGACCAGGTAACCATAGTCCTCAGATTGGACTGATAGTCTGGCTAGCTGTCTGGATTTACCCTGCAGAGATCTGAGGACCAGGTAAGCATAGTCCTCATAAATCCACCAGAGTATAGAATGCAAACACAAAGAAAGATGAGGGGACATCCAGCTGATCTTCTGGCGGCACCGGAGCAATCCCCTTAATGAATCGTTATTGTATAGACTGCACTCGGACTGTCACACAGTATATTTCCATTATACATGGAACTGCTGGTTATATGGACACACCAATGGAGCTGTGGTGGAGTTTTACACTCACAGTAGACATGAAGCAGTGGTCCAGGTCTACATCCGAAAAAAGAACGCCATCTTTAATGAAGACAGCGCTCGCTCTCAGGATGAAGGAGAAGAACAGGTTGATGTGGATGTAGTTCCTGGTGCAGTGGAACTTCCTGTAAAGCAAAGCAAAAACTTACCAGAGGGATTTCTATTAAAGAAACACACACAAAAAACAATGTTTTCAAGCTTTAACACCTGGTTGGTACACAGTTTGGGAAATTATGTTTAGTTGAGTTTACTTAAGCAAGTGCTTGTGGAGGTGGTGGTGCTGAATGGGGGGTTGGGGGAGGGGGTGAAACAACAAGTCCTCCAAATTAAGTCAAACATACGCCTTCTAAAAACGACATACACGCATTTGCTGATCTAACATTTATAGTTGATAGGTGTAAACCGAGCCCTGGGTATCCTGCTCTACCTTTGAGAAAATAAAAGCTCAAATGGGCCGATCTTGAATCTTGCCCTTTATGAGGTTATAAGAGACCTACAGACTCAGAAATGGCACATACTAAGGAAAGATCATTGTGGGACTGGCTCAGGTGGCTGGAATTCTGCACCAAGGCAGAGACTTCAGATACAGTATTAGGGGACCACTAAGGTAAATATAAAAGAGACTTCAGATACAGTATTAGGGACCACTAAGGTCTATATAAAAGAGACTTCAGATACAGTATTAGGGACCACTAAGGTCTATATAAAAGAGACTTCAGATACAGTATTAGAGACCACTAAGGTCTATATAAAGAGACTTCAGATACAGTATTAGGGACCACTAAGGTAAATATAAAAGAGACTTCAGATACAGTATTAGAGACCACTAAGGTCTATATAAAGAGACTTCAGATACAGTATTAGGGACCACTAAGGTCTATATAAAAGAGACTTCAGATACAGTATTAGAGACCACTAAGGTCTATATAAAGAGACTTCAGATACAGTATTAGGGGACCACTAAGGTCTATATAAAAAGAGACTTCAGATACAGTATTAGGGACCACTAAGGTCTATATAAAAAGAGACTTCAGATACAGTATTAGGGGACCACTAAGGTCTATATAAAAGAGACTTCAGATACAGTATTAGGGACCACTAAGGTCTATATAAAAGAGACTTCAGATACAGTATTAGGGACCACTAAGGTCTATATAAAAGAGACTTCAGATACAGTATTAGGGGACCACTAAGGTCTATATAAAAGAGACTTCAGATACAGTATTAGGGGACCACTAAGGTCTATATAAAAGAGACTTCAGATACAGTGTTAGGGACCACTAAGGTCTATATAAAAGAGACTTCAGATACAGTATTAGGGGACCACTAAGGTCTATATAAAAGAGACTTCAGATACAGTATTAGGGGACCACTAAGGTCTACATTAAAAGCATCCAAAGAGCACCATGTCATGGGACCTTTACAATAGTTTTGGTGCCTAAAGCTAACAAAAACTGCAACCATTTCACAATGTTAATGATGTGTTTAAAAATGTGTTACGTTATTTTCTGGTTTTTATATAAGTTTTTATATGGCAGGAAAAAAACAACCTATATCTTTGTGATATGATTTGGTGGGTGTGTGGGTGTGTCTGCCTGAAACATCTGCTGCTGTGGATTTTCTTGGGAAGACAACAAAGTTACCTGAACACGGTAAAGACAAAGATCGCTGAAATAAGAGAAATGAGCGAGGTAGCGTAGCCCGCCGTGTACACCTGTTTGAAGTTGGAGAAGTATGTCGTCTGAAATGCAACAAAAGACAAAAGAAATAAACCAATGTTAGGAAGTATATGCATTAACTATGAACTGCTCACTCACTTACATACACTCTTAACACTCACCATTACAAGTGCTGGTTGAGGTGAACAATGAGCTGCCGCTGCATTTTAAATTTTGTGGAGGCAGTAAATGTTGACATGTGTATCAAAGTTAGCTTTAACTTGAGTAAATGGGTTCAACAAGGTGAATGTGTCATGTCTTTCCAGCGTTTTCTATGAACAATGCTGCCGGATTGCTGTGACCGACTTGATTTGAATGCGTCAAATGCAAAACTGAAGAACGTTGACTACATCCTGCACATTCTTCTGTGCAGAGTTTGGAAAACAATATATGAATATCAGCTGGGTCTGCAAGACATGTGACGCACATTTAGTGAACTTTGTGTTCCAATGGTGACACAACTTGTCATGTAGAAACTCCTTGTGCTGAACTAAGAACTAGTATTAAATTTGTTTCTGCACTGGGTGGGTAATGCCTTATTCTTCACTTACACTTCATGCAACTTCAACCCAAGTCATCTTTAAAGGCTATAAGCTAATTTGCATTCACCCGAACGCTTTTCTCACCTCAGCATGAAAAGGCACTTAAATCATCTCAACCTCCTGCCACAGACTTTCGTGGACAACATCACCTTTTCCTCTTTTGCTACCTAGAGAGGCGAGTCAATATTTGTTTCATAGCAAGATGTCACTTTTCAGGAAGACATCAATTGAGGACATTTTGTTCCAGTGATGAAAGTTTCGAAAGGTTCACATTGATGTCTTAGTGTCAATCCTTTAAAACACCGCCTGCTGAAAAAGAATCTGTCATGTACAATTTAGAAATCTGGTCTTAAACTTGCAAACTTGCTTTATATAAGTGTACTTTCTTTTGCATCCTTATTATCCTAATATAGCTCAGAGTAAATTCTTTCAGAAGGACCTAACACTTAATCACTGCTCTCTTCCTAAAGCAAATCAGCTGTTGGACGAGTTCACTTTCCTGTTAAACCAACAAAATCGGCCACAAAGTCTAAGGGCCAATTACAGCGTTGCAACCCTGCTTTAAATATGTTTCTCTCCCTGCTGCTGTCAGTTGTCATTTCAGGCGAAGCGTGCAACCCCCAATAAACCTTAGCATACCTGCAAACAAGTCTCTCCTGATTGAAATGTGTTCATAAAATTGTCTTCATTAATTCCGAAAGGTTTATTGTCTTTTAATCTTCCTTCCACTATGATGTTGTATTCTTTTCTGTTGTTGTCTTGGTAATTACTCAATTTCATTGCAAATGAGAGTTGCCCCTCAAGGATCTTTTGAGTCAAAATCAACGTTGAATTAATGAATTTAGCCTCACTATTCAACCGTGTAGTAAAAATAATCTGCTGCTATTGCAAGGCTAGCAGTTGAAGTCCCTTAGTGAGAATAGAGGGCATCAATATGTATGTTAGCCAGTCTACAGCAGAGCACACACATCTTCTCTGATGGGTCCTCAAGTTTCCACCATTAATCATGCTTATACTGATAAAAAATATGCTTTGGCATCGGCAACATATCTACACAGTTATAAGGGCAACCCAACAGACAAAAAGTCCTAATGAGAATACACTCACAGTTAGTTTCTCTGAAGAGTAATTCACAGAAATAATCAGCTAAAACATCTACCTCTGGATCTGGCTCTTCGTACTCAGTGAACTGGCAGGCCTTGTCATAGGACGGGTAGGGCTCGGCCCATCCATGCACAGTGCAGTTCCTGTAGATGTAACCTTAAAAAAAACACATAAACCTATCAGTGGTATGCGGTATGGACAGACGAGACGCCAAAAACGAGAAACCAGGGGAGGCTGAGCAATCTAGAAGAGGATGTACACAGAGATCACACTGAAACCTAAACCAGTGAAGAGTGAGAGATGTGGCACTTATTAGTCACCTGTGAAAACTACTGTAGTGGAAGAGTTATTAAATGACACAGGAAGACAATTTGAAGGGGGAAGTGTGGACTGGAGACTCTTCAGACTTGTATGGACATGTAAACAGAGAGACAGAGATTAAAGACTATGATGGTTCCTCTCTTCCCTGGTGTTTGACCTGCCCTGGACAACAGACAGACAGGAAATTGAAGTGAAAGTAATTTTGTTTGTGATGATTGTAAAATAACATAAAAAACAACTTTTTTGCTGAAGAAATTGTCCCCAAAGCAGAATTGTCAGGGTCAGATGAATTACACGGCCATAAGTATGTGGACACTTCTGTCCTTTTAAACATTGAAATAACAAAACGGATTGGGACAATACAACAAAGAACTTAAAAGTGATCACAGAGAGAGACCTCTTAGTGCAAATGCAGAAAGGCAAGTTCATAACAAGCTTAGTTAAAGGAATTGAGGTTAAGTGCAGAGTACAGCATGGCCATTAAACCTGAATTAATAGAGGCTGTATGTAACAGCTCAAAAATATATTCAACTGACATCCACGTGCTGCAGAGTCACGTTTAATGTCTAATCAACAAGAGACAGTACTGATTGTTTGTTCCACAGCATCACATATAACATGCAAACACAGTATGATGGCTGATAAATGTTCCATTTGTTGCCATTTGTTGTTTAGATTCATGAATATGCAGCGTTCTCCATGGAGACTATCAGTTTCACTGAGACACTGATGATGATGAAGGGTAATAAATGTAACTCAAAACACTCGTTCTCAGGATTGGCTTACACTTCTAGTCCTGCAGTTATAAGTAATCTTGGAAAGACAGCCTTTAGATATTTAACCCCATTACTTTGGAATAATTTACAGAGTAATCTAAAATTGGATGCATTAACACCATTGGGTTGATTCTAACTGGGACCGTTTTGCACAGTACAGTCATACGTCTTTGTATTTGCATCAATGTAATTTGAAAATGCACTTTATATGAATGGGTTTTCTTAATGTGTTGTGATTTTTTTTCTTAATTGTCAATTTATGTGTATGAAACTTTTTATATATTGGTTTCCCAATTACGCCTGCATACTGCCGTCTTGATATTTAACCTTCCTGTTGTCCTCGGGGTCAAATTGACCCGTTTACAAAAGAATTATATATCAGAACTATGACCAAAGACTGTTGAATAAAAAAAAATTTAAACACTGAAAAAAGTGACCAAACAAAATCTGAAAAATCGGCAAAGGTGACAAAAACTTATTTAAAAGAAGTGACAAAAAAAATTGGTAAATGTGACAAAAAAACTTGTTAAAAAAAACCCTACAAAACCATAATAAAAGTGGCAAAAAAAATTGAAAAAAAATCTACAAAAACATTGAGAAAAGTGTAGGAAAAAAACATCAAAATGTCAAAATTTCAGCCCAGAAAAGCACAAAGTTGCAGGTCGACGGGTTAAAGAGTTCTTATTTTTTTCATTTTATCAGATTTTTCATTTTGTTCTCAGGTCTCACTTGTAAATGAGATCTTGATCCCAATGGGATTCCCTAATTAAATAAAGTATATAATAAGAATACACTCTCGTCACTCTCATAGCACCCCCTCTATCTCTCTCTCCCTCTTTCTCTCAGCAGACACAGCCATAATTACGTGTATACACATGAGCCCTAACGCTGGTATTTCTCAGAAGTGAAATAACGCTGCAGCTCCTCATTAGGATTCAATGGGCTGCAGTATGACTCCATCTGCCTGTTGGATGTGAGCGGCTGGAGACGCACCCTCCCACCCACCCTCTAATACACGCTGAACAACAGCCAGCACCGCCGTTCACCTGACAGAGGTCTCGGGTCTAATGTGTCCAAAGTTTAGAGACAATTGCTTTTTCTCTTTCCTCCTTTATTTATTTTTTTAATTCACTTGCATTTGGAAAGCAACAAAAAAGGTTAATTATTGTCACCATATGGTTGGATAAATTAAGCTATTAAGTCATTGGATTGATGATCATGAATGCCAGCTGCTAACTGAGGCATGATTTTAATAGTGATTTTTGGTCTGGAGAGCTTCGGTCAAATTATTATATTTAACTCATTAAGTCCAACGACAGAAGTTATTGTGTCATGGTATATGTTGTCACACTATACACATTTAGCAAACATAAAGTCAAGATAAGTCAGAGAGGTCATCTTTATATTTATTGGCTCTTATATACATTGATATTTATTTTATCTATACTGATTTTTGCCAAAACACAAACAAAACACAGTGACAAGCAATGCTTCTAAATAAGCTCAATGTAAAAGAAAGTTACTGTGTATGAAAATGACAAGCTGCTGTGTGTGTGTGTGTGTGTGTGTGTGTGTGTGTGTGAGAGAGAGAGAGAGACACCTGAAGTAAAAAAACAATCAGCATTTATTTAGTTTGATTTTCATCCTGGAAATTACACTTTTATAATCACACGATGAATGAAAGATAACACACTCGCCCCATTCATAGCTCTGTTGTCACAGAACTTAAACAACAACCTTTTCTCAAACAGTCCTTCTGGATGCTCTCTTTGGTGCAATGTGCATGCACACATGTTTTTCACTTTAAGAGCCTGTACAACAGAGATAGCCCAGTATGTGATACCAATTGATTGGTGGGAAACACTACTATGTCACTTACTTTGTTGGGATCAATACTGTGCTCAAATATCTTCTATTGACTTCAGTAAAATCCTCCAGAAACTGGCTTTTACAAGAGATCTTACCTCTTTTTCAAATGTAATATCAGTACGTTTCCTGTTCCTATCCTTCACAGAACTTGACTTAAGGAGGCGTTCAACTTTAGTTCCCTGTGTGTCCAAAAGTATAACAAAAATGAAGATATAAACGATGAATTCATATAAAGCAGCCATGTTCTCCCACCATGGCCTGGAGTTAGAATGACAGCGCTCACTCAGCTAACCGAGCTCCATGGCAAGGTCATCGGTGTTTTCTGTGTTCACAAGGAGGAGGATAAAAAGTTTACAGTGAAAAATGTTCATGTTTCATGATGTGAATATGCCGTCCGGCCTCCTCAGCACAGCCGGGCACAGTGTGGGGGCTTGAGTTGTGGGTGGTTTTACCGATCTCCAGCTGCATTAGCCTCAGTATAAGGTGCGTGTAGAGCCTGCAGCCGCAGCGTCGGCGGGTGATTGGTTGGAATGTGAACGCAGGTTGAAGGCCAAGGCTCCGGGGACGGCACTAGTGCTCATACCGCCAGGCTTAACAAGCGACGCCAATTCCTTCTTCAAGCTCTTGGCTCTCGAAGTGAACTCTTTGATTTTCCAATTCATTATTTTCTCTGCTCGCAGCATCCCGTTGGATAGGCCAAATCTAACCGCACAGCTTCAGCACTTGACTTATCCGGGTAGTCTGTGGAGGAGGAAATCCAGTGGGGTCCAGGAACCCACTAACTCACTCTGACTTATGAGGTCATCAGCAGCAACCTCCGCCTCCCGATCCTCCTGAAGGATAACGCTTAACTTTCACTTCTTCTTCTTTTTTTTCCCTGCTTTGTGCTGTCTTTCATTCTCACTGCTGCATCATTTGTACATCCCAGCATCCCACATACTGCACATGCTCTCTACAGCTACTATAAAGTAATTCAGC
Organism: Etheostoma perlongum; assembly: GCA_026937815.1. NCBI lineage: Eukaryota > Metazoa > Chordata > Actinopteri > Perciformes > Percidae > Etheostoma > Etheostoma perlongum. Next base: position 3,840,680 of record CM049379.1, on the reverse strand, counting down.
AACACTGAATACTCATACTCATACTGCAAGAATCTGGACTTCAAACTCAAAGTTCCCACACATCCTTCACATTTTATAGAAAGGATAGGAGTCAAGGGCGTGATTTTGGGGTTCAACATTGCGGTGTTTGAGATCTCCAATTTTGAGCAAAATTGAAATTCTGAGTATAAAACACTACTTTTTCTGCATTCTGGTGAATTTCTTTGCAACAATTTGTGCCCTGTCTGCATCCATCAATTGATGGTGCAACTGTCTTTATTAGTGCTGTCAAACGATTAAAAAATGTCTTTTAATATAGACCACTAAGGTCTATATAAAAGAGACCAGATACAGTATTAGGGGACCACTAAGGTCTATATAAAAGAGACCAGATACAGTATTAGGGGACCACTAAGGTCTATATAAAAGAGACCAGATACAGTATTAGGGACCACTAAGGTCTATATAAAAGAGACTTCAGATACAGTATTAGGGGACCACTAAGGTCTTTATAAAGAGACTTCAGATACAGTATTAGGGGACCACTAAGGTCTATATAAAAGAGACCAGATACAGTATTAGGGGACCACTAAGGTCTATATAAAAGAGACCAGATACAGTATTAGGGACCACTAAGGTCTATATAAAAGATACTTCAGATACAGTATTAGGGGACCACTAAGGTCTTTATGAAGAGACTTCAGATACAGTATTAGGGACCACTAAGGTCTATATAAAAGAGACTTCAGATACAGTATTAGGGGACCACTAAGGTCTATATAAAAGAGACTTCAGATACAGTATTAGGGGACCACTAAGGTTTATATAAAAGCATCCAAAGAGCACCATGTCACGGGACCTTTTAATAAAGGGTCAGGATATATATTTTTTTTTTTCACTGGGTCTGTTTTTTTCATTTTTGTCATTGTTTTGTCTCCCACATGTCCAGAAAAACATTTTTCTACTGTTTCAGTTGCATTTATATTTCTCTGTTAGAAATTGTAGGGTTCATGACAGATTCAGAGCTTGTTGAGTCTTCTTTAGACCCGCCAGCTGGATGAGACAGAGGTCTGACGAAGGTGGGGGTCGTGTAAACAGCGCGGAGGGTATGCAACTCTCTCTGCAGCCAAGTTCAGACACAGGAGATGAGTTTCAATGTGTCCATGTATAAAAAACAAGGTCCAGTCTCTGTAAACCACTCAGTGAAAGTATACCACTGGTCCTAAGAGATTTCTAAATATAACCTGGTCACTTTGCTGAGCTGTAAACTGAACGATGGATAAACTGGGCACAATTTCATCATGCTAGAGTTTTTTTATCCGCCTGCTTTTTGGCTTCCTCCAGTTTCACAAACCCCAGAGTCAACATGGCCTTAAGACAGATTATTGACTGACAACATCAACGCAGGAGATACAGCTGAGGCACAAGCAGGATGGATAAAAAGGATAAAAAAAGATTTTCTGTTGGCGGGATTATTAATTATTTCTGCATTCTGCATCCTTTACACAGTCTCAAACAGGGCTAATGAAAACATTTCTGCTGCCCCAAAAATAATAAAAAAAGTTCTAATGTACAGTATATTAGTTGTATAATGTATTATTATTAAAATCCCTCAAAAGATAACGCACATTTTGTACAGTTGAGAGGCATTTAAGTTACACAACATTTAAATTAACTTTTTTATGTTCAGCCACACGTTAGTTTTATTGTATGTATGAGAGAGGGTGTGTGTGGACGTTGGTGGTGGGTCTGTGTCTATGGGTGTCTGGGGATGCATTTATGTGATGGGGGTAAGGGGGACAATTGATTTAATTGTAAAGCTACATTTTAAATGTATGAAAAATGCTAAATAAATATAAATAATGTTTGATTGGGATTTAACGAGCCCCTGAAATCGACACAATAAAACCAGCTGTATTTTGTCAATGTGTTTCTTGTCATTTGGAAACACTATACCAAACAAAAGGAGTTATCTTTAAATACATAAGTTAGGACAAAAATAATTTTCTTTTCATGGAGATTGAGCGATTGTACGCAGTTAATTAATGCATTTCTGCCTGTAGGTGGCTGCATCTGTCCCCCAGCTGTGTGAAAGGTGATCATAACCGCATGAAAACCAAAAAAGAATGTTAAAAAAAGCCTTTATTGATGCGCCTAATGCATAGCAAAAGGTAAAATAAGCACCGACGCGTTGCGGCACACAGGCCGTCTTCAGGGTGACTAACCAGAAGTGAGATACAAACATCAAATATATAGAACAAGGTATAATATACACTGCCAAAAACAAAAGTACAAAGCAGTACCTTTAAGGAACAAAAGCTTGTCCCTGGGGTGGACCCTCAAAGGGACATTCTTGGACCTTGAATAAGAGGATCCAATTTGGACCTTAGCTGTTTGCAGGGCTGTAGTACTCGAGTCCGGTCTTGGACTCGAGTACTACCATTTTTCTATGGTCTCGGACTTGTCTCGGACTTGCTAGTATTTGGACTCGGACTTGTCTCGGTCTCGGCCACTGGTCTTGCCAGATATGGCTTCTGGTCTAGACCGAGTCCAGGTGTCTTTATTATGTTGATAATAATATTGGAGGGGAGAGTAAAACCCAAAATGATTGTCTTGATACTGTCATGCATAAGACCTTTATTCTGTCCTGGACTCGGTCTTGACTCGGACTCAACCCTCTTTGGACTCTGTCTTGACTTGGACTCGAATAGTCCTGGTCTTGGGCTTGTCTTGGACTCAACTAAGGTGGTCTTGACTACAGCCCTGCCTGTTTGTACTTTCTAAGGGACAATATTATACCTTAAAGGATCAATAATGTACCTTAAAGGCACAAATATGTACCTTACACCTCAGAAAGTACACACTGTACAACGGAAGGTGCAGAAATGTACCTTCAAGATACATTTTTGTACTTTTAAGGGAACATTTGCTAAGTTTGTACCTTAGGGAACAAAAAGGGACCTGTATTGTACCTCTTTTTAAGACAGTGTAAAGAAAGGTGAGTTGAGGGGAGTTACCTTTGTTATTAGCAAACAGCTGGGACGCATTGGCACACGAGACGCTGACCACCTGTCCCACATCTGCACGATGCCAGCAGCGGATATCATCCCACTCTGTTAGACACCCTGAGACAAGAAAACAACATTTATCACACATAGGGCAGCGCAATATATCAACATTATATTAATATCAATAACTGTATGAGGCTACACTCTAATGTCTCTGTATTGACCGTTGTATGACTGAATATTTTAACAGAAAGTGTCCGCAGAACGTACAAGATTCACAGTTGTATTTCTGTTTTTTTGCATTCTAAATTGCTTTGTGGGACTTTTATCTGTGCTCCGACAACCTTTGGCGGCGATGGAGCATTTTAACCCATGATCAAGTAGTTTGGTTTCAATTCAGAACATTGACACGTTTTAAAACTGTCGGCGTTTCACAACGTGCGCCTGTTGCTGGTACAAGGAAGTGTTGAAACTAACCGGGAGAATCTGGGAGAACATTTGTTTCCCTTGGAACTAAATGAAGAATACAGTGTGGTATGTGAACGTAGTTTTTTAGGAGACATGGTTGACGATCGGGGGGGTGCAAAAAATTGGATTCAAATTTGAATCGCAATTCATGCTCTACCGATTCAAAATCATAGAATTCCAAAAATCGATTTTTGTATTATATGTCTTCCGCAATCACATGATAGATAGATAGATAGATAGATAGATAGATAGATAGATAGATCGATAGATCGATAGATAGATAGATAGATAGATAGATAGATAGATAGATAGATAGATAGATAGATAGATACTTTATTGATCCCCAAGAGGAAATTTAAGGTCTCAGTAGTTTAGACATTACACACAACATACACATACATCATAACAGGATGTTAAAATAACAAATACTAAAAATCTGAATCGAATTGGGACATTTTCTGAATCGTACAACCTTATTGACTAATAGCCTGGTCCTACCAGACTCTGGTCCAATAGCCTGGTCCTACCAGACTCTGGTCCATTAGCTTGGTCCTACCAGACTCTGGTCCATTACCCTGGTCCTACCAGACTCTGGTCCATTAGCCTGGTCCTACCAGACGCTGGTCCATTACCCTGGTCCTACCAGACTCTGGTCCATTAACCTGGTCCTACCACACTCAACAAGTGAAAAGAGTGTCTACCACTGCAGTAAGACTATTTCAATATTTGAATAGAAACAAACTTGTTTCAACATGATATGAGAATCATTACATGCAAACCAAAAAGTATAAGAAGGCTGTACCAGGAAGAATTAGTAAAAACAAGTTGATTTGCATTAGAAAATAGGTGGAAATTATCTACCTGCACTGGCCAGGTCTTCACTTTTTTTCTAATTAAATAACAATCACAGACAATACTGACTGCAGAATCATGCACAATATGTTCTATCCTCTGACATAATCCTGACTGACTTTCCCTCTCTCTTCATGCATCACACTAACATTTCAGCCAGTGAGTGAACACTCCTGAATGCTACACTACTTGCTTATGTTAACTACTTACTTGCTTACCTAACTAAGATTCATTTGATCTGAATAGAAATAAATTTTTTCAAGGGGTTTCCCCACAGTCTGGAAGAAAAGAAAAGGGCGTTTGATTCGGTGACGTCCTCAGCCCTCATCTCTCTGATGACATTTTCATCTGCTGCATTGATTGAACGTGGCACATTAAATGGCCTTAATTGTAAAGTCCTTGATGGCTCTCTGGGTAATGAAAAGCCTAGAGAGCCGCTAGGGCTCATATACAGACTGTGACAGTATAAAAGGAGACTTTTTGAAACCCAGTGTTTTAAAAGGATCTCTGTGAAGGTGTAGCCGGCACTGATAAGCATTGATAACACCCATTCAATAGAGTGATAACATTTGAAATGGGTGGCAGGTGGCACCTGTATGGCCACATGCAGTTTATTCCTCCTCTGGCTACAACTTGTCACACTTCGCTACCCAGTGTTATCATGTTTCAATAAGCCATTTGTCTTCTGTTTGTCATCTACATTGCTGCTGCTACAATATTGTTACAAATATTGCAGTGATATTGTTACAAATATTACAGGAGCAATGGCTCCGCTGGGACGTCTATACGACAGTATCTGCCCTTTAGAAAAACAACGTTATGTGACGAAGGAGAAGCAGAGGTGGACACCGAAACTGAGAAGACGAGGAGGAGGAAGAAGCTTGTGTATTTAAACTGACATGTTATGGAAACTTAAAGTTACTGTTGTTAGTGTATGTTCTGTTTAGACAGCAGACATTTCTACTGCCTGGGTCTCTAATCTAATCTCCTTCCTGCTTTGCAAACCCAAACTGTACTTTTTGTCTCCATCCATCAGCTGACATTGACAATCCAAGCGAAAAATGTTGAATCGTGATCTAATATGGTGAAACAGCTAAAGACAACGTCCACATTTTGTGGAATATGTATTCTGCAAAATGGGTTGCTGCCACCAAAAGACAGAGTAATGACAATATTTTCCTCTGCAATGTGAAGTAGCGTGTGCGCACCAAGCTGAAATATGAAGCGGTGGTAAAATGCTGTTTAAATCATATTAAGGCAAAAATTTTCTGCATAATAAAGGCCGTTTCGGTTTGAGTGACAGGTGGCTGCTGTCACAGGAGGCGGGCATAGACTGTAGGATTCATTCAGCCAGCCTCAGCTCCATCCACACTCCACCTCTTTGCTAACTTTTGGATTAGCAGACGTCTAGTCTAACATCAACATCAATTTAATTATGGGGTAGTTCTGGTGCCGCCAGAGGTTTCGGCTGTCCCTCACCTTCCACTTCTTTTGTGTTGGCGTTATAAACTTTGGTCAATTCTGGAAACATCCTCCAAGCTAAAACCGACAATTATATACTGCATATACAGTATATATTTTTAGTAAAATTCCCATTACACACTCAACTTCCAGAGCTTGCATTCTTACGTGCACATTCCACCAAAACAAGTGACTACCGCCCAATAGCATTAACCCCTCTAATAAAATATGAAATGAAATGTTTAAATAATGAAATGTTTTGAAAGAACACATTACTTCCGTCTTGCCCGCATCCTTTGACCCACTTCAGTTTGCATACCACTCAACTGAGGATGCAATAGCCACTGCAGTACATCTGAGGCTGGAACACCTGGAGGGAAGGAATGCGTGGGTCCAGATGCTGTTCATTGATTTCAGTTCAGCATTTAACACCATAATCCCCCAGCATCTGGTTAACAAACTGGGCCCACTGGGGATGAATACACCCCTTCAGAACTGGATTCTTGATTTCCTGAGTAAAAGGCCTCAGGTTGTATGAGTGGGCTCTAACTCTTCATCTACCACCTCAATGAGTACTGGCTCACCCAGGGGTGCAAATTGAGCCCTTTGCCATACACCCTTATGACCCATGACCAATCACATCATTAAATATGCTGAAGACACAACAGTGGTGGGTCTCATCCCGGGCAGTGATGAGGGCAATTATACGGCGGAGGGGAAACTCTTCACAGAATGGTGCCAGAACAACAAAGAAATTGGCCTACGCACATACCGGTCCACATTAACAATGCTGCGTTGGAGACTGTGGAGCACCTGAAGTTTCTAGGGGTTCACATGTCTAACCACCTGACCTGGTCCCTGCATACCTCCTCCCTCATTAAAAAAGCCAACCAACACCTGCACGTCTTAAGGAGACTGAAAAAGGCTCAGCACTCACCACCTTCTACAGGGGAACTACTGAGAGTGTGCTAACAAGCAACATCTCCCGGCATGATAACAGTAGCACCTCAGAGAAAAGGGCCCTGAAAAGGGCCCCTGAGGAGGGTGGTGGGGTAAGTAATTGGTGGATTTAAACTTAAATTAGTCGCTTCAAACTCAAAAAATGACTTTGTATGCTTCTGTGCAATAGTCAGGTCTGCTTGACCTTATGTCTTTCTTTTAACGTATATTGCACATTTCAATATCTTTATCTTTTGTTTTCTATACTGTTTGGTTTTGTCATACATTTGCACACTATATAAATTATTGTATGTATTACTTATCTTTGTTATTTGTACATAGTACTTGTCTTTTTCATATATTACAATTCATTAAAACAAAAAAGCAGCAACTCATGATTTTGAGGCTTGATAAACAATGAATCCAATTGCTATTGATTAATGTTGATGTGTTTATACACCTGTTATTTCTGTGATAAAATGTACTTTGTTGATTTCCACCTCTGGTATTTGGTCGGTGTAATTAGTTATGGAAAGGACAATTGCCAGTGACCACAAAGAGACAGAGAGGGCAGGTCACTGTGGTGTGTAATGATCTGTGGAAATGTCAACAGTGGAAGTCAAGAGAAAACACCCCCCCCTCACACACACACACACACACACACACACACACACACACACACACACACACACACACACACACACAGAAATTCATGAGGCTGGCTGTTGCTCACTGTGAGTCTAAGAACAATCCTTTGATAATGGACAGGATTGTCAATCCGTTCCCTCTCTCTCTCTCTCTCTCTCTCTCTCTCTCTCTCTCTCTCTCTCTCTCTGAATGTGTTCACTTTCTCATTTCCACTCTGTCACTGACTTCCCATGTTTCTGCTCTCATGGTGTTTCCTGGAGATGTGAAGGTAATTAACCTGAAGTAGCAAGAAATTTGCCCCTCTTTCTCACTCCTTTCTTCTCTCTCTCTCTCTCTCTCTCTGATTACTCAAGAAATACAAAAAGGCACAAAGTGAATGTGAGAGTGCGTTTTTACTTGTCTTGGTGCTGTACATCGTCCTTGTTTTACCCATCAAATGCAACAATTAATAACCACACTAACAACTGCAAATTGGGCAGTCTTTAGAAACATTGCCATTACAAAGCCTCTTAATTTCCTAGTCACTCTATTCATTCCACCCATCTGTTCGTCCCTCCACACCACACCGCAGCACTGAGACGCCTCTTGTTAAAGTCTTTAATGACATCCACTTAAACACCGATAGTGGCAACATTTCAGTCTTAATACTTAATACTTGATCTCAGTGCTGCATTTGATACGGTCGACCACAACATATTACTAGACGGACTACGACTGGTTTGGCCTTTCTGGCTCAGTAAACTGGTTTGAATCCTCGATTCACCCTGTTCACGATTTAATATTTAAATAACTTTCACTCTGCTGATACACTCGTATCTCGTGGCGTCAGGATGTTGTTATATCTCCCAAGCGCGATAGAACATACTCACAAGAAAATTAAATAAATTCACACACGCAGATATTACACTTTCTGCACCAATTCAACAATGGAGAGTTGTATACAGGCAGCTGTGAGCGTGAAACAAAACATGTAAAGCAGACACCCGCGGGCCCCCTGTGGCTGATAGT
>CM049379.1:3669817-3827317 GCA_026937815.1 Etheostoma perlongum | reverse complement strand
GCAAAACACATGACAAATAATATATGTATGTATGTACAGTATGTATGTATGTATGTATGTATGTATGTATGTATGTATGTATGTATGTATGTATGTGTGTGTGTGTGTGTGTGTGTGTGTGTGTGTGTGTGTGTGTGTGTGTGTGTGTGTGTGTGTGTGTGTATGTGTTTATGTCTGCGGTGACATTGTGACAGCAATTAAATATTACAAAAAAACAACTTTTAAAGCAATGCTATTTATCAAGTCAGCAGTGTTAGAATGTTGATTACGGCATCGATCTGAAGCATCTTGGTCCTTTACGTGGGAGTTTAATCCGATCCTTGTTTAAAGCATGTTGTGCTCTACCTCTCTCCCCAGAGGATGTTCCCCGCCACTGGTGTACGCTGATCAGCACCAAGGCTCCCCTGAATCTGAAGAAGGTAACAACGAGAAGGACAGAAACCCGCAGACTCGTACGGCCTATAATAATAATCTTAGAAGATGTATATATTCCCATATACCAAGAAAATATCAATTCTCCACCTCGCAAGTAAATTAACCCACCCGGTCTCACGCCAGTTTGTGAAATGGTAATGTTATTTTGATTTATTGATTTGAGTACATGTTACGATTTTTCTCGTTTATTATGTGTATATGTCACGATTTTCTTGTTTATTACGTGAACTGTACATGTCACGATTTTCTCGTTTATTATGTGTACATGTCACAATTTTCTTGTTTATTACATGTACATGTCACGATTTTCGCGTTTATTATGTGGACATGTCACGATTTTGTCGTTTATTACATGTACATGTCACGATTTTGTCGTTTATTACATGTACATGTCACAATTTTGTCGTTTATTACATGTACATGTCACGATTTTCGCGTTTATTATGTGTACATGTCACGATTTTCTCGTTTATTACATGTACATATCACAATTTTCTCATTTATTACGTGTACATGTCACAATTTTGTCATTTATTACATGTACATGTCACGATGGCGGTGACAACAACTCGCGCCGGGACGCAACAACGGGGAAATGAAACGCCACACGCCGGCCACAACAACAGGACGGTTGTGTTTAGGAAGAGAATAACGCGGAAAGGAACTGCAACACGCGGGACCCGATCCCCGGTCTCCGGGATGAGAGTCCTGTGTTGTTTGACCCGTCCACCCCCCCGGCCAACCTCCTTGCGCGGATTTTTGGCTTTTCAAAACTACTCGCTACCGTAATCGTGCTGTTATCATAAAATAGGCTTCCCATTGAAATACATTACTTCAAAATTCTTAATCAACACGCGAAAATAACAACATTAACGTGACCTGTACACAAATCAATAGATTAAATAACGTGACCTTTTCAAGCGCTGCCATGAGACTGGGCTGAAGTAACGGTTTGCATGTCACAACGACTGACCTATGACGCTGTGAAGGGAGAAATAATCCCTGTAGTTTGCTTTGAATGTGTCGGATTAATTTCTCTGATTAATGTGTTTGGTTTGAAATGTGTGAACGGTCACAGTTAGAGCACCTGCCAGACAGATGGAGACACTGCAGGTGAGCGTGACATTTGACAGCAGTGTCCAGGATTAACTCAGAAGGACGGACACACGGCCCTGGCCTGTTGACATTTTACCCTACAGCTGTCAAGTTGATGTTGTCTATATGTCAATCTGTGTGTGTCTACAGCGGGTAAATGTGTGTTTCCTTGATTGAACCACTAAAAAAAGCTCTGTCTTGTGTTGGGAGTGTCAACTCTGAGTCAAACCTATGCAAAATGAAAGTAAAAAGAGATATGTATTATTCAAGTAGAAAGAGAAAGCTCTCTGTGCTTCTGTAAACCACAACAACCCAGTGCAACCAGGGCAGGACAAGAACTCTGATGTTGTCATTCTTCATCAAAACGTCACTGTTATGCACCTTAAAAAATAAAAAAAACTATGAATTAAGAGGACATCTGTGTTGTAGAAGTAGAAGTGTTCCTCTGTCTGATTTCAACCCTGTCTCCTAAAAATCATACTTTTTAATGATTTTGACAAAAAATTATTATTATTTATAATAAGTTGGTTTTCTATCTTGTATTAAGTTCTACGTCCTGGGTTAGGGTTAGGGGGTTAGGGTTAGGGTTAGGGTAGACCCTTTGATGAATGGTTTCATGTGGTTAGGTTTAGGCTTCTAAAACACATTCTCACTCCCATTGCGTAAAACACAACGCTCGCTCAGGTGCTTTCGCCGTTGTAATTGGCGCTTAAAGTCTCCTTTAGCGTCATATCTAAACAGGTTTTATCTAAATGCGCTTGGTCGGGACTATTGGTGTCACTTTTGACACAGTTAGGTTAAGGAAAAGGTCGTGGGTGGGCTTATAAAAGGTACGTTTCTGGGACAGGTGACATGCGGGACATGGAACCTGGTCTCCTGGGTATAAGTCCTGTGTTGTTTGACCCATCCACCAACCAGAGCAACCACACTACGTTGTCTCTCTAATACTACGTCATGTTGAAGCGCCACATAGCTGCTGCTCTGCCTGCTGCGTTCTACACACATGCTGAAGGGGGATTTTTGCATCGTATCTGACGCTGACAGAGGCAAAAAAAGTAATGTGATATATTTAAATTAATTAAACTGTAATAACAAAGGGTAAATAACTAGAGGTGAGAGAAAGGTCAGAAGAATAAAGCTAATTTTGTGCGGCACAATTTTGTTTCCAAAACTAGTAATTATTATCATAAAAACTATCATTATTCTTGCCTCTTATGGAGCTCACGACTCTCGGGTTGGGATCTACTGCCTTATACAGTATGCAGGCTTGTATCTGACAAATATCCCTGTCATTTCCTTACATAACGCAGACTTAATATGCTTGGATGAGACTGTAAGAGCAACATGAATCATGGTGGAGGCCACTCTTGTCAGATATCCTCCTTTATTTTCCAGCAGCTATCACCTAGATTCTCTGATTTTCTATTTTAAGGGTTAAGGGATAAATCCACAGTACTCCCTAAACAGAGAACTGGACATGAGCAGTATTTAATATAAATAGGCTAAACATTTCCACAATTTATCTAAACTGGGTGGCCCATGAAGTCCTTCATTATTATGAGTGTACAGCAGGAATAAATAAGTGTGTAGCTGAACAGCTCGATCTGGCTGAGCAGCCTCACCGTGACACAAGACAGTGCCGATATATCTGTCCTGCAGGTTTATGGAACAAACCTCCTTCATACAAGCACAACAGTAACACAACATGTTGCACAATGTGTCATTTTTACGGTTTAGGGATGTGCAGAGACTGGTGGGGTTACGATGGGGCGACAAGCCTGGCACGTTTCCGCAACTTTATAGAAATGATAAAATTAGATTTTGTGTGTCTGTGTGTGTGCATGCATGCTGGTGTGTCAGTGTGGGTGTGTGTGCGTGTGTGAAGACCTGGAGTGCCATTTGAGCGGGCACTTTAATTATTGTAACCCTTAGTCCTAAATGGCAACAGTTTATGTGGCTGCAATGTCATTTAAATTCAATCACTGTCTTAACCGGGTCATTATCGCAGGGCGCCGGTCGCCTCCGGTAACCTTTAGCGAGCCGCCATCATTTAAATTCACAATTTCACAGTCATACAAAGGACAGGTAATCAAGGGCTCTGATGTCATCTCTGTGTGTGTGTGTGTGTGTGTGTGTGTGTGTGTGTGTGTGTGTGTGTGTGTGTGTGTGTGTGTGTGTGGTGAAGGGCGCGGGCCCTTTAATGTTTTCAATCTGCATCTTATCTCCAGGTCAAGTAATTCAAGTGATTTTTGCACAATGACACACAGGTACATTGAATCCATTACATCTCTCTTCTCATTCACATCCTGTTGTCTTTACACACTTTAAGGGAATAGTTAGATTTTTTCCTTTTTCATCTTGTTGCTTTTCCCTTCTTTTTTGTGGCTTTCCTCATCATTTTTGTCCCTTTTTGTCACTTTATTCATTGTTTAGTGTTTTTTAAACTTTTTGTTGCTTTTTTTGACACTTTAAGAGCTTTTTTCTGACTTTTGTTGCTTTTGTTGACATAAAGCCCTAAAAAACTCAGCAAAACATTTCCATAGCAATCCTAGAATTTATCAAAACAATGACTACATTTTTAAAAATCGGCTACCACACAGCCGACTCACAGCAACCTGTTTCACAGCCTGAATATGAAAACTCTGTTCAAATCTGCCAAATTGTGCTTTAATTGTTGCATAATTGCAGTCTGAAAAACAGCTTCATATCTTTGTGGTTTGGCGCACAACTAGGCGGGCCAAAATGTATTAGAAACCTAAATTGGATCAAAATCTGCGAGGGGCCGGGTTCGCCTCACATGCTTTAGACAAAAACATCCTTTTGTCCATCACTATTCCAATGAACTAAATCTGGTCCTCGGAGACACTTGTCCCTGAAGCACGTGTCTTCTTGTTTGATCTGCTGGAGAGTGTCTCTTTCTTTAACACAACACCAATCAATCATGACACACTGAAAGCTTTAAAGAAACAGCAGAGAGGAGAGACATACTGTATAAACTTGGAGCAAAACCTGAGGAGAAAAGGAAACGGAATGGGACATACTGACAATACACAAGCTTTGAGATGATTAATCATCGGTGAGAGTTGAGAGGAGAGGCAGAGAGGACAGAAGCTGAGAGATAGTCCTCAGGATTAATGGTATGTGCTGTTCTTTTCTCAATTTAGCTTATGTAAGAAACATGTGACTGGCATTTTGAAATCAACTGACAGACAGAATAAAGACTTTTTTTGTTAAGTTCATTTAGGGATTGTATCATTAAGGAGAGATGACCTGTGAGTCCCTTCTTTAAAATGGCTTAAGGCTTCAGACTGTGTGCTGTGGTCATAGCATGAGCAAATGTTTCTCATTCGTATTATTTGACTTCTCATTTCATTTCAATTGACTTACCTTTTTTTTTCTTTTTGGTTTCTTTATAAGTAATACTTCCCAATCAACAATCAGTCAAGTATTAGTCTATATCGACGACAGTTCACTTATGGGATAGCTCTGCCAGATTTCCCTCACTTTCCGCTTTCTTTGTGTTAACTTTAAACTACGGTTGTCTCTTTTATACTGTAGTCTCCTTAGACCTTAGTGGTCCCCTAATACTGTATCTGAAGTCTCTTTTATATAGACCTTAGTGGTCCCCTAATACTGTATCTGAAGTATCTTTTATATAGACCTTAGTGGTCCCCTAATACTGTATCTGAAGTCTCTTTAATATAGACCTTAGTGGTCCCCTAATACTGTATCTGAAGTCTCTTTTATATAGACCTTACTGTGGTAGACCTTAGTGGTCCCTAATACTGTATCTGAAGTCTCTTTTATATAGACCTTAGTGGTCCCTAATACTGTATCTGAAGTCTCTTTTATATAGACCTTAGTGGTCCCCTAATACTGTATCTGAAGTCTCTTTTATATAGACCTTAGTGGTCCCCTAATACTGTATCTGAAGTCTCTTTTATATAGACCTTAGTGGTCCCCTAATACTGTATCTGAAGTCTCTTTTATATAGACCTTAGTGGTCCCTAATACTGTATCTGAAGTCTCTTTTATATAGACCTTAGTGGTCCCTAATACTGTATCTGAAGTCTCTTTTATATAGACCTTAGTGGTCCCTAATACTGTATCTGAAGTCTCTTTTATATAGACCATAGTGGTCCCCTAATACTGTATCTGAAGTCTCTTTTATATAGACCTTAGTGGTCCCTAATACTGTATCTGTGGCCTTGACCACCTGCCACTTTGCTCGTTTGAAAGCCATGTCTCTCTCTCGTGGGTGGGCCAAATTCTCTGGGTGGCAAAGCAGAGAAAGGGGAGGTAACCTTGCTCCTTATGACCTCATAAGATGCCAGATCGGCCCATCTGACCTTTCATTTTCTCAAAGGCAGAGCAGGATACCCAGGGCACGGTTTACACCTATCCCCATTTCTAGCCACTGGGGGAACGCATAATAATGTTAAAAACCTCATAAAGTAAAATGTTCATGCCATGGGACCTTTAAAATGTTTGTCAAAGCTATAGTGCATAATTTCTGTCTCCCCCATGAGGAATTCTAAGTAATGACAACAAAACTGTTGGCACGTCCACATGATACAAGCCTTTGGTCTTCACATTAGTTTCTGCGCGCAAAAGTTGCCAGACAACACAATTTTCTGAATATAGTCATACCGAGAAATACAAAGAGAGTTGTATGGAGCTTAATTAGCATGAAGTGAAATTTGAAAAGTGAAATTTTCATGGGACCTTTAACTGGAACCTCTGAATATTGTTAAGCTGAAAATGGAAAGTTTGTCAAGGACGAAGTACACACACTGACACACTGAGCAAATAATGTTCAACCATGTATCCAACCAATTTAAATAGCTCATGTTACTGTATTGTGTGAACAGTTAACACCATTTAATATTGTATGTTTTATTTTGTGGGGTGCAAATATTATTCCACCAAAACAAGTTCCTTCCCGAAACTATTCTGCAGAGCCACTGTCGCTACGTCCAGAGCTTAGTGACGACTGTGATTGGTTTAAAGAAATGCAAACAACCCAGAGTGTTTTTGTCCTATGCGGGAGTGTATGCCAGACCTTCCTCCGCAACGCTGTGGAGACAGGGCTGGCAATGCGAGCCTAGTTTAGTACAAGTTTTGTTGGTTTGAAGATCCTCATATTAAGAAAAAAATGAGGGTAAGTGTCCATTTAGAGAGAAGAGGATGCACCCAGACTTCCTACTGCAATTGTGTCATTTAAAGATGTTTGAAGGGTTAGAGAAACATATTAATAAATGTATGTAGCAAAGTTTTTAAATCTTTCCAATTCCATCAGTCATCTCATGACCCATCCCATTTATCTTGTGAGGAATCAGAGGGGTCCTTACATGCAGGTTGGCATCCGCCAGCCTCAAATACTGAAATAACGGCCCCCCAAGTCTTAAATATTTTAGCAACATAACAGAGGCTGCCATCTGTCAGCCTGAAATTGCATCATTCTTTTCATTCCCCGACACACACACCCTTCCTGCCGTTGATTACAGCTACTGGATTACTGTTGTTTGTTATTCACCCCAAAAATCAATTAACTGCACGCACCACAATATGACCACCAGGAAAGGTAACTCACAGAATCTAGAAACCCTGGAGCACATTTCCTCCATGTAGACCTCTCTGCACTGCTTACCAGTGGAATAACGGGTTGTTTTTAGAGCAGAGGCACGACTTGTCTCTGGCTGGAAACAGCCGGTTGGGAGTCATTTAACGTCAGGACAAGTTACTTAACAGGTAGAGATTTTCCATGAAAAACATTACATTACTCAATGCATGTACATGTGGATGGGTGCACACTAAAGGAGACTTTTTGCATCAGTAACAAACACCAAAGCCCTCTGACCTAGCAATGTGTTGGGAGTGAGAATGTGTGGTCCTGCATACCATGATTACTTTTGATGCAATTAAAGTGATCCAGCAGGCCAATAAGTGGCATTAGACATCGATCCTGCGCTATAACAATGATCTTTAATGGGCAGAGAGGATAACATGAGCAAACATGAGCACCTTCAGAGTCTCTGGAGGAGGAAGCAGCTAATAAAGGAAGGCACAACACTGGATCATTGACAGCCTTCAGGTTCAGGAAAGACGTGTCACAAAACGTAATCCTCCACCCATGAACTATTATGGTACACGTCCATGTGCACGTTGCTACACGTTGCTTTCAAAACCAACCATAATGGCGGCTCGTTTGAAATACAATCTCTATTTCACAAAAATAGTTCACCAAAATGTGTTTCTGAAAACATTTTAAGTGAGAAATCTTCATTTCAGATTGACAACTGTCACTAAGATTTTCGTCGGCTTTTGAGAGGCGTCGAGCTGACCTTGCTGCTCCTCATTTGCATGAAGATTAACTTTATGCAAATGAGGAGCAGGCAACCCGACGCCACCGCTTCTCCAAAAGTTCCCTCAACACTACCACAATGCATTGCACAGTTGCTTTCATAGAAATGAATGGGATGAAATGACGCTGCCAGTGGACACAAACCATCAGGTCAGCTGGTGGAGAAGAAATGGCTCCACGGTGGCCTGAAATCCGAGAATAAAACAGGATGAAATGGAATATTCTCCACCCTGAATTGTCTGCATTATTTGAATTTCCAACCGGTGTGCATAGGCGTTGATTTTGGTGGGGACGGTGGGTGCGCGTACCTATCAGATTGAGTCATGAGTCATTTTGCACCCACCACTTTTTTCTGAAAAACCTCAATTTAGTTAAAAAATAAATAAATAAATAAAGTTCATAACACATAATTCTTGAGCGACAGATGCCAACAAATCTGAAAAAATCTCCATCCCCACAGGGCAGTCCCAGACACAGCCGCTGTGCTGCTGCGCTGGCTACATACTTCTTTCCTTTTACAGCTCTGATGTCACGTCATGTCAACATGGCACATGGATACATGAAGCACAACATAGTGGCTCATATGTCTAATGCTTTTTGAAAACATCATCACATTTTTGCATACATTTTTATTCATTTACATTAGTGAGCTACAGGACAGCGTCTTGCCTCATTGTACCCAGCACTTGTGTAATTGCCCCTCCGAATGCGTCTCTGCCCCCAGCACATTTCAAACCACCCTGACGCTCATGCCGGTGTGCATATGCAGAAAACAGATATTAATGTTTTCTCTTTGCTGCTGTCTGCCTGGAGCCAAAGGCAGCAGAGTCTAGTGAGTGTCCAGTGTTAATGGAGTCATAGGAGACATCACTGGATCTTTTCTTCTTATTGAGGGGATATTTTTTTGAGGTGGGCTATATGTGTATGTGTTTTTTCAATCACTGGTTGCTTCTGTGGATAGATGAAACTTTCATCTATTCATGTTTTTTTTATAAAATGTTGGGATGTTCTTATTTTGGCAGCAAAATTTAAAGCCAAATTAATAATCTGGAATATTAAACCACCACACAGAATAGCAAATGATGGGCTACTCCAGACAAATGACTCATAATCAGTTAATCATGTGACGATCATTCAATTCAGACACACGAGACAAGGGCAGCTGTCAGGTTCATAACACTTTATCTTACTAAATAACCATGGTCAAGCAAAGAAACGAGACGCAGACGGCAAATATGCAGTTGACAGACTTTTGCAAAAGGGAAAGTTCCGCAAGAGCAACCTGCCTGCCAGCGCTGCTCCCACGGAACTCTGGCAACTAGAAACTAAAAGCAAAGTCTCTTTATTGAAGCACACACACACAAAGATTTACAGTTGTTGAGTCTAAGGCATCTGGTGTTTGGTTCATGCCTACACAGAAAAAGGAGGGCAGAGTGCAGATTGCCGGGGCAACCTGACCCTCTGCCTGACCTCGAAATTAAGACTATCTAAAGGATTTACAACAGAGTAGACTCTATGGCGGTGTTTCAAGGAAAACATAGTTGGTTAAATGTGCATATAAGATTATAAAATATAAAGCATACATGAATATACGTCAGGCAAGATATGAATATATGATAAGCATGAAAGTTATGATTATGATATGAATATGAATTTAAGCATGCAAGGTGTAATATTCTAAGACACTACTACAGAGAATTGTCTAATAAGGAACATATAAAAAACGAATTTCTCTGTCAGCAGCAGGTCGATATCTGCGGAAAACTGCTTCTCATCTGGACTGTTTGTGTGTTTTCTGGACAATATTCTGACATTGTCAGATCTTCCTCTACAGCGCATGTGTTAAACTCAAGGCCTGTGGGCCAAATCCGGCCCCCCCCACAGGTTTTGATCCAGCCGGCATATCAATTTTAGGTTCATAGTACATTTTGGCCCACCTAGTTTTTGTCTCACTTTTTCAACGTTTTGTCACTTTTGCTGACATTTTGGTGTTTTTCTTTAACGTTTTTGTCACTGTTTTCAACGTTTTTTGTTGCTGATTCCAATGTTTGTTCTGATGTGGGTGTCACTTCTTCTTTTTCACTCCTCTTTTGTCATTTTTGTCTAAGCTAACTTACTATTTCGGGGCTTTATGTGGACCAAGCAGTGAGAAGATGAAATAAAAGCATGTGAATAAACTGAACATGTTGATGTGATTCTTGTTTTCCAGCGTGGCCCTTAGTGAAACGGAGTTTGACACCCCTGCTCTCCAGCGTTGAAGAGGACAACCATGCTCTGGTTTATTGGCATTTCCTTAAAACGACCACAATCGTCTTGATCTAGGGTCTGAGCACCGGACGGCGCCACGGTGCCGCTGCAAAATAGCCTCGGGAAGGAACTTTTAGGGGAGCAGTTAACCATAGTCCTCAATTTGGCTGCAAAATGTACCGATTCGTTCTGTTCACATGCAGGATAAGCAAAAAACTAAAACTGTTTTGAAAAAATAAACTCTATAGCGGTGCCTGGGACCATTTTAGCGTAATAAAAAACAATGTTATTCTACTGTGCTAACTGTGCATTTTAACATCATTTGGGACCAGAAAACACTGCATTAACTAGAAAGACACCAACAATTCTGAGAAATCTTACTTTGACGATGAGCCACAGGCTCATTGCTACAAAAGTGAGGGGGTATTACAAATGAAATTGGATATGTATCTACAGAAAAGCAGAAAATTCCAAAATGCAGCATCAAATGCTTTTGATAATTTGAAATATATGCGATTTTGATTAATGGCTTACTGAGCACTATTTTCTGAATTCATCTAGATTCTGGGTTTAGTTCCACGATGTATTCCTAGATTAGAGCTCCCAACCTCACATTAACACCGACTTTTATTTCTGCAATTCTTTTTTAATGGTTCTAGGAGCGAGTTACTAAAAAAAAGGTCTTAAACAACACTGTCATCATAATCCTCCTCGTGCCAACCCTGCAGACCCATAAGGTTGCCAGGAGTGTTAATTGCGCGTGCACTCACCGTGTCCCACAGCGCCAGCTGCAGGAACAGACCCGTGTGAAGTAACGTGGCCATCCATTTCAACCGCGAGCTTCCAGAGAAAAGACTCTTGTGCATTACCATTCTTCTTGTTCACTTTGAAACAAAAAAAGTCAAAACATGTCCAAGGATGCTATCAGACTTCAAAAATAAGAAATCCCTTCCTATTTGTAAATTGTCTTTTTTTTATATTATGTCCAACATGAACTGAACGTGTTGGCCGTTTGCCGATATGAATGTCCTCGGGTGTCTCTCCGGTGTCCGGGGACAGGAACAGGTCCGCATTACGCGCTGGGGAGAGCCGGGACTCGACTGAGCCAAACAAGGTGCGCTCCTCCCTGAAAAGGCAGAGACGGAGCGGCGCGCACAGACGCTGCAGCGGCGCGCAGCCGCGCGCTGACACATGACAGAGGACACGATTCAAGACTCAAGATACTTTACTGCCACTGTATGAACACAACGGAATCCCGTTAGTGGCAGTCAGTGCAGCAGCAGTAACTAATGTAGTTGCACTTGTTGTCTGGAGTTTGCACCTTCAAGGTTAAAAGCACTTAACCCTCATGTTGTCCTCATGTTGTCCTCATGTTGTCCTCGGGTCAAATTACCCCGTTTTCCTATACGCTTAGGGGATGATGTTAGCGAACTTCTCAAAGTCTCACTTTACTTTCACTTCATGGGTAAATTTGTTGTGTTGTGTTTTTTGTGCATTGTAAATGTCACAGAGGTCAATTCAGTCCTTTTTCAGGTAACATATCACACAAATAAGGAATTATTACTTTTGTGTGTGTGTGTGTGTGTGTGTGGGTGTGTGTGTGTGTGTGTGTGTGTGTGTGTGTCCTGTGGTATAGTAGGCATGCCCTTGCAGTTATGTTTATTCATTACTCAGGACACTTCATATTATCAGTGAGAATAAACAGTGCAGCAGCCAACAGAGCAGCCTTGTGTGTGTGTGTGTGTGTGTGTGTGTGTGTGTGTGTGTGCGTGTGTGTGTGCTGGAGGCACCTTGCAGAGGTCGATTGATGACAGAAGGTACATTTGGGGTTTCCAGCAATGAATTTCCTGCAGCTCCTGTGAGCCCAGAGAAGAGTGGGGGTGGCTTTAATACGGCGATTAGGCTCCTCATATTGATATTATTAGTTTACTTTTTTATTATTTGTCCCCGAAACCTGAAAAGGGCTCAGGATATTGTGTGTTCCTTTGTATTTATCATATCAAACGTCCAGTATTTATTTATTATAAGATTAAGATTTGCTCTTAGGGCAACAATCCCTCAAATTTAAAGGTGTAGTAAACAATGTTAATCCATTACAATTTTTTGTCAAAGTCGGTGAATATCTCACCACAGTCACAGTGTTCCTACACAGTCCTGGCTCTGTAAATGGAAAACAGACAGAAAAGAGAGCACAAGCCACGAAGCACTATTCCAGCCAATCGGCAACAGACAGTTAATAGTAGGGAGGAGGGGGGTTAAATGTAAAATCTGTAGGGGGGGGGGGTCACATTTGTCATTTTCAATCTTTGCATCGCTTACTGCACCTTTAAATGATTTTTGAAATCATTGATTTCTTATTTGTTGGGCATTGTTGGCCTTTATTGGGCAGCAGAAGACATGAAAGGGGGAACGACATGCAGCGAAGGGCTGCAGGGCGGAGTCGAACCCTGGTCTGCGGCGTCGAGGAGTAAACCTCTATATATGACTCTACTAACTGAGCTTTCTGAGTTATCTGAGCTAGATTCATGAATATCTTCTGATCTGCCAGCTCTATGGTGAAAGTTTTGCTAAGTTTGGGCTTTGGGTGATTTTTAGTCATGTAGAAACTAAGGGCAGTGTGGTTGTTGAGGGCACTGTACTGTGTGAGCATCAGACACTCAAATAAAATAGTAGAAAGAACATAATGTGTCCTATCTGATGCCGGGATTTCAGACTTTTCATGGCAGTGTTTTAGTGTGGCAGTGGCAGTGTTCATCATCATCATCATCATCATCATCATCATCATCATCATCATCATCAGTGTATTTTAATACAATGACCGAGCCAGCAAACTGACAGTTTTCTAAACACTCATGTCTTTCAATCAATGTTAATAAAAATAACTGTCCATATGCTTTTCTTCCAGAGCTCGGTCCACGAAGAGTAACAATCTGAGGATTAATGGGCCACATATCGAACAGGTCTCAGGGGCAGAATGTCTGAGCCGTTCATTAGGCTCCCACTTAGAATAGAGAAACACGTGAAAATGGTGGGTGAGCAAGTTAGAAAACTTATTAGAGACTACCTCCCATTTTATAGTTTCATGCACTCTATGATTTTTTAAAATCTAAGTTATTGTGTAATTTCTTGGTCACTTCCTTTTACGATCAAACAATTACAATTTTGGACAGGAAGCCAATAAGGTCTCATCATTGCAATGTTCTTGAAAAATAAATATGTTAAAGCGCCCATATTCTGCTCATTTTCAGGTTCATAATTGTATTTAGAGGTTGTACCAGAATAAGTTTACATGGTTTCATTTTCAAAAAACACCATATTTTTGTTGTACTGCACATTGCTGCAGATCCTGTTTTCACCCTGCATGTTTTAGGTCTCTGTTTTATCTCCAGAGTGAGACATCTCACTTCTATCCTATCTTTGTTGAGAGCTGCTCATGCTCAGTAGCTCGGTAAGATTCCATCAGCTAGATAACTCTTTCTCCAGCTTTGGTCAGTCCAAGGCAGGATCAGCTGGGAGACTTCTTCTAGACCAGGGCCACTTGTGGAATACCTGCAGAACAGGGACAGGAAGTAGTTCTTTTGGAGATTATGGTCAACTAGTGTGTGTTGTAGCAGTGTTTTGCCATTGAGAATGAGCTAGCATGCTACGGTTAGCCACCTCGTCTCTAGTGACGTAGGAAGCCGTGCAGATGTTGAACAGCTCACCCATTGACTGAAGACAGAGGACATTCAGAAACCGGATCTCACTCAAAACAGCACGGATAGTTTTTTTTGTGTGTTTGTAAGTTTGTACGCGTGTGGAAGCATCAAAATAACCCCAAATCCCAGAAAAATAATATGGTCACTTTAAGTTTTGATCATTTTATTAAATTTGAAAATATTAAACATGTACATACTGTAAATGCCTACATAACCAGGTGCTCAGTAACACGTGGAGCATCCAACAGGGATTGTAAGATGTTTGTCTGTGTGTGTGTGTGTGTGTGTGTGTGTGTGTGTGTGTGTGTGTGTGTGTGTCCTACTTTCGGTCATGTCCCACATCTGCTGTCTCAGTTTCATCTCTCTCTAAACCACAAACTAATTATTTTGTCTATTATGAAGAAGAAGAAAAAACACCAGATATTGGTTATTTTTGTAGGAGATGATTTATTCGAGCTGGGTACGACATAACACTTCTGACAATGCAATATTATTAGAAAAAACCAAACCACCTAAGGGGAAAACATTTCATAAAATACATTACTCACTCTCTAAAGTACAGAGATGCATTCTCTGTAGTTTTGTCACTCAGCTTGTATATTTGATCACAAAGGACCTGCAGTACACATTTTTTATCAGCATTTCTTTTAAAAAATAGATATATTGTACTAAATGTGAAACTTTTTACTGTAAAAGCAAAAACCTGATCGCCATGAGTCCATACATATGGCTCTGGATAATTTCTCTAAGAGATACACGTCTCAAGTGTGTCGGTTTAATCCAGAAATTCCAGTAAATGTAAGTGATGCAAGTATCGCTAAACTAGTTTCAGGTCGCTCGGTTACGTTGTAACCTTGGTTCTCTGAGTGAAGAGTCTATCTCCTCCCCTGTACATATGGATACAAAGAAAGTAATATTTCGGTAGCTGTTGCAATTTAACAAGATTAACATAAAGAGAGACATTTACGTCTGATGAAATTTCAGTTCAGAGACTGACCACTCAAACTGAAACTAAAAATATCTCAGGAAATAATCCAAAAATATCTCAGGAAATAATCCAATTCAAAGGTAAAAAACAAACACTTGGACATAATCACAGGACTGGGTTGGTTTCAAAGTTTACGGCCACACTTTTTGTAGTTCTGCACAAAGATGGTTTTTGTATGCAAATATAATATGACTTTGAGAGTGTTTCACCTCCAAATCAGTGGTTTAGATCAGGGCTATACATGTTTTTTAGGCCAAGAAAGAGAGAAGTAGCAGGGACCCCCTATGGCATATATAGTATGAAATTGTGTTGCATAATAAACTGGGCCTAAAGTAACATGTAGGGGCAATGCCTCCACCCCTTTTTTGTATTGATAAATTTTATTAAAAAGTTTAGTATTAATCTTGTGTTAGTGACATTGACTCAAACTATAATCAGTAAGTACTGAATGTCTTATTTTCTTCTCTTTATTTCACCAATTGAACCTCTCTATTGCTATTTTTCATTTTGTTCCTTTTCTTTTTCCACTCTCTTCTCCACCCAATCCCAATTATTCTTTAATTCAACTTAATTCCTCAGTGTACTGTCTGTATTTTATACCACTATGACCCCTTTGTATGTTCTGTCTTGTTCAATGTCACCATTAAAAAAATAAAAAATAAAAGATGTGCCGTCAACAGACATCTTGACCTATGACCTGGACCCATGCTGCTTATCTCTGTTTGGCTAATTCTGTTCCTCCACATTGGATTGGTGCTGGCTTTCAAACAGCATTCCTCTGTACACTGTGTGTGTGTGTGTGTGTGTGTGTGTGTGTGTGTGTGTTGTGGTCATTGCTGAACCCCTGCTGTTTGCAGCTGCATGTCCCCGACGGCCCACAGTGACGCTGTGAGCCTCTGAGCCCTGAAGACAAGTTGATGGACGTGTCACGTATCAAATCCTCACCTCAGCTCTTCTCTGAGGAAGAGCAGCGAAGGTGTCACTCGCAATCATTAGGTGTGGATTCATCCTGGTAGCTGCTCTCAGCCTCCTCTACTGAAAACTCCAAAAGTTACTTTGTCACTTCTTTACAGAGCTACACTACGGGTCCATTCCCACTCATTTCAATCAAACATTCAGACTTTTCTTACCAGCTGACTTTCTAAAGACTTTAAGGACTTTTGATGAAAAAATATGACGTTAAATAATCCAGAAATAAAATATTATTGCTTTCTTAAATTGTCCTTTTTGCAGTGTATACAGCTAATGTTTGAGCATTTTTTGAGTTGATTCATCCATACTATGAATGAGATTGTCCTCTCCCAAAAAACACTCCCATAAGTTGGTGTTTCAAGCAGCAATTACCGCTCATGTTTCCGTTAACAATGGCGGCGACCTCTAACGGCCTCTTGTAATTATTACAGGAGCGAAGCAGGAAAAGAGAGCTGTGCCAAAACCTACCAGTCAGTGTTCGTTCCTACCCTCACCTATGGTCATGAAGGCTGAGTCATGACCGAATGAACGAGATCCAGGGTACAAGCGGTCAAAATGAGTTTCCTCAGACTTTGAACGTGCACATGTTCCACCAAGATACATGTTCCACCTTGGTTCCTTTATCGAGGCTATTTTTCACAGAGGCACCATAAGAGCCCAAGATGATTGTGATTGGAGAAGGAATGCTAATAAACCAGAGCCTGTTTTTCTCCCATCTTGGAATGCTGTGTAGACTAGCCAGACCTTCTTTTGCAGCGCTGTGGAAAAGGTACGTCTGGCAATGCGGGACTTGGGGTACAGCTCACGGCCCTTATTTGATAGCTCCTTGACTCCTCGGTCCTCAGCTGAACCGGAAGTTGTTGTGTCTCTCCTCAAAGTCAAAGTCAAAGTACTTTTATTGGTCTCCCTAAGGGGAAATTTGTTTTGGACATTGAGTAACTTACTTTGCAAATGTACAAGTATGTACAAATGTACAGTCAACATATGGGCTACCAAGGGCCTGTGCAAATCACAGATTTACGATTTTCTATACTAAAATAAGATAAAAGCCATACTTCAAAACAAAAAAAACAAAGACAGTTTCATTCATCCTTTTCATCCATCACAGTCATAGATATACATTAAAAAATTCATACTCATACGTTCATCAATGCTCATTAATGAGCTTAACTGCGAGAAGGACAAATGAGTGCTTATACCTATTATATTTACACAAAGGAACCCTGTACCTCTTTCCTGAGTTCAATTCAGTTCAAGTTCCTCAGTGAAAGCCGTCTCAAAGCTCTTATTTCTGCCCTGAGGACAGAGGACCAGGCATCGAGGAGGGTCTCATCGAGGACCTATAGGCAAGAATACATGAGAGCAGCCTTCCTGGAAGCCGTGCAGCTGGTGGAGTTGCTAACTCCGCCCAAACAGCTGATGAATTCATGTGACGCTTCAAAGGAAAGGACGTCTCAACCCTCTGAAACACATTTGCTTGTTGCCTCCAATGGGGTAAGCCTCTGTTCTCTAAGCATAGCTCCATATGGCGCCATTTTGATGCTACCAAGCCATCACCCGCCGTTAGCATCCCATTGACTGCCATTCATTTTGACGTCACTTTGACAGCGAATAACTTTACATCTGAAGCGTTTAAAGACTATTTGTCCATTGTTTATTTCTAAAGAAACACGACAATATATAAAAGGCTTCATTACCTTGTATCTCACATTACGTAAGTTTTTATAAAAATAGGCTAACAATTGTGTCATAACCACACGACTTACTGTCGCACAGTAGAGGAATCACCGTATAGTACAGGGTAAGCTTGCACACAGTTTGGACTTACAGTAGCTGTTTAGGTTTAATTACTAATGTTCGTTCCTACCCTCACCTATGGTCATGAAGGCTGGGTCATGACCGAAAGAACGAGATCCAGGGTACAAACGGGTTTCCTCTAATGTTGACAAGCATTTTAGTTAGTAATAATTAGCCTGTGCCTATGTTATCTCCTAACATATAGCTACCTCTCCGTCTCTGCTGATTGGGAATGATTGAGATTTCTCTTGCACAGCTACCAGAAGAATTACAACTTTCAGACACGTTGTGCACGTCACATCTACGTCATCAAGCTCAGTTGGAGGCTGCACAGTAACGCTCAGCATCATCGGAAAAGAGCTTCTAATGTCCTTCACTGGTCTCCGTACAGAGCAACGGGATCTGTTGGTCCATTTCTTTAACTGTCTATGGTTGTCTCTCTCCTCCCACGATTTCCTGGCGTCTCTCTCGTGCCCCCTCGGTGGGTGAGAGGGACTAAGACGCAAGGAAGGGAGGCAAGTGGAGGACTCGAGGAGGCAATTTGAGCAACATGAGCTGCAGCTTAGGGCACTCTAAAACTCATGTAATGCAGCCTGTAGGTCCGCAGAGACAAAAGGCCACTAATGTCAGTGTGTAAGCAGCTGTGGCCGGATGATGAGCTCAGGGAGAGTCAATACTGAATTAGTTCTTTCAGAAAGGATAACAAAAAGAGAGAGAACTCTGTGGTGAGGTGTTTTTCTCTCCTTTATTTCAAAGCCCCCGCTCAATATTCAGCAACAGGTCCTTTACTACATGTGTGTACAACACGTGTGTGTACACTACTTGTGTGCATCATTGACCTGTTGTCCTTTGTTTGTGTGTTGGCTGACGTCTGTCTGCAGACTGAGAGATTTGAGATAACCTTCAGACTAGCTCTGGGACTCGTGAGGAGACATTTTGTAAAGATGATTTGAATGATAATACATGGGGAGTCATTATTATGTAACAATTCCATATTTCATTTTGCTGTTGGGCTAGACTGACTTTAATATTACCTCCTTTAATGACTTTACTGAAAGGCACTGCTTGGATATTTGCCTTTTTCTCATATCTTCTTCTTCTTCTTGTCTTTATGTGTCTCCATCAATTTACATATTTTTCACTGGGTTCGAAGCATGTTACAACTCTGAAAAGTAATAAAAGAAAAGCCTTATATTTAGGCTGTGAATAAGCTAAAGGTGACAAAAATAACCATATAAATGCAGCTCTATCACATTTACTGACATTCTTCTTGACTTTGTCAATTACTCTTTTACATTTGAAGGCAATAAATTAATATATTTCTACTTTTTCTAAAATCAATTGGAGACGTTGGGGACAGCATGGACGGCAAGATGGCCACTAGATGGTCTGTGAACTTTCCACATGACCCTAGGAGGATTTTTGCTGCACCTGAATCCAACAAATCTGAATCTGAAACCCTAAGAATATAAAAGTATTGATTTTGCTATACTACAGACAAGGACAAAGGACAATAGCTCTCATCTGGAAGAAAATGGAGGCACTTACAATAGGTGCTTGGATCAAGCAAATGGCGCAATGTACAGTATGTCCATGGAGAGACGGACATATTTACTGAGAGGCAAATTGGGGATGTATGAGAAAATCTGAAGGCCATTTGACCGGTTTGTAAAAGAAGAAGACAAACAGGACATGCTACTGTAATACTATCATTTCATTTGTTAATTGACTTATTGTTTTTTAATAATTGTAATGCGGCAGAGGCAATCCTGCAAATGTTTGTTGTTCTATTTGCAATTAAAAAAAGAATAAAAACAAAAAACAAAGATGGCCACAAGATTGACTGAAGTAAGTCAGCAGTGAAACATGCGCTGAATTATATATTTTACCAATCTATTTTGAAACCAGACGTTATATTGGCACTGATAGACAGGACAGTCAGTGTTTTGAGTTAGATGAAATTAAAATCACTTGGTTTTATACTTTATTTCATATCATGATTAGTATTAGAAAGTATTTCCAAGGCGTAATAGACAGTGTGCGTGATTTATTTACCAAATATTGCTATTAACCTTTTCCTTCCGACGCACCTGCCCCAGAAAAGAGGTGTAAAAACGCCCGTTTGAATCAAATATCATGATTAGAGAAAGAGTTTTTGCAGTAGAAAATGTGTTTTTGTTAGAAAACTCTTTATGAAAAGACTGCAGCCAGGCAAGCTGCCTTTGTATCAGGGGCAGAAGTTCATCTTTGTATCAGGGGCAGAAGTTCATCTTTGTATCAGGGGCAGAAGTTCATCTTTGTATCAGGGGCAGAAGTTAATCTTGAAAACGAAATGTCATGCTAAATCCCTTCCTGTTTTAGGATGAACAAACAGCTTGAATATGATCAGAATCACTTAGCTTAGCCCTACTGAAAATAATCATAGTTTGTATACACATACACAGATGCTTTGTGTATTGCTGAGTCCAAACACAGTACTCTAAAGTATTCCCAGTGTCTGTCCTCATAAAGCCCCAACCCTAACCCCAGTGCGAGCTGCTCTCATAACAACAGCATCATTAAAAGAAGAAACGCGATCAGCATTGTCTTCACAAGGACCAACGCGTCTGTCCCCGCTGACTGAGAGGAATCCTTCAGAATGATAAGTCTGTTTTCTCCTCGCTCATTAGTCCCGGCCGAGGCCAGGAGACACGACCAACACAGAACACTGACGAGCAAAGGAAAGTTGTCTTCTCTGCGCACTAACCCGTGCACAAGGCTCCTGCTCATTGTAACAATTTTCAACACAAAAATAACCACAGTTTGTCGTGATGACCTGACAACACCCCAGTTTATGAAGCCCCCCACCCCCCCTCCCCGACATGCACAAACACATTTTGTAGATGCTAAGGACTACTGTCATGAAAGCTCTATAACACTTTACAATCTTCTATCTATCTTTGTTTATCTGCTGCTGCACTGATTGCCACCAACTGTCACGATTGTGAGTTTCTGTTCTGTTCTAGTTTCTCCTGTTGTACTTTGTAGTCTCTGTTTTCTCCATTGTTGTGTCTAATTTAACTTCCTGCCTTGTGTTCTCCGTCTCTGATTGGCTGCCCCGCCCTCACCTGCTCCTTAGCCCTTGTGTCACCTCTCCCTTGTTTCACCCTCGTTACCTGGTGTATTTAGTCTCTGTGTTGTGTTTGTCTGGTGTCACATTATTGCTCTGTATAGGAGGGCGTGTGTGTGCGTGTGTGTTATTCTAAACAGTTACTAGTTACTTTACAAATTAGATGTAGTTTATATAATACATTGTTTTATCATAAATTAAACTTCCCAACAATTTAACCGCCCAGTCCAACTGAAATAACTAGACCAGTGTTTCTCTAATTTATTTCAATTTTGTACCCCCTATGGATTGCTTTTTTATGCCAAGTACCCCCTGACCATTTTTGGTATAAAAAAGGTCTTTATAAATCCAGCGCCGGCAGTGCTAGATCTACTAAACAACAACATTTTTAAACAAAAACATTTAAATACACATTTTAAATGTTTAGAATCCATCACTTAATTCATTCAATATCATAATATAATAATTTTAGGAATTATGCATGACACATTTTTAAATGAGCATTTTTGCAAAACAAATCATGTACCCCATGCAGTACCCTGAAGTACCCCTAGGCCCAGGGGTACACATGCCCCAATTTGAGAAACATTGGACTAGACAATTAAACACTGAGTTTGGATCGTTTCCAGTTTCTGCATTGAGTACTTTTAATTTTTTTTTCTGAGGATACTTACATACTTTAGCTCAAGTAACATTTTCAATGCAAGACATTTACTTGTAACGAAGTATTTTTAGAGTGTGGTATTAGTACTTTTACATAGGTAAAGGATTTGAATAGTTCTTCCACCGCTGGCCTTCAGCGTCTCTTGTAAGCAGGCTTTAATGAGCATATCTGGCTGGAGACAGATG
This sequence comes from Etheostoma perlongum, assembly GCA_026937815.1. Lineage (NCBI taxonomy): Eukaryota > Metazoa > Chordata > Actinopteri > Perciformes > Percidae > Etheostoma > Etheostoma perlongum. The sequence goes on along the minus strand of CM049379.1, from coordinate 3,805,763 downwards.
GCTGCCTCCTGATTATAGCCTCATCTAAAGCTTGACTCTCGTGTCTGTTTAGAGAGGCTCATTGATCTCTTCTGTTTACATGTTGCTTCTCCAAAGAATTGAGCTTTCTGTGGTTACGGTTGCCATAGAGTTTCAGACGTCTCTCTCTAATGTGATGAGCGAGTGTGTTTCCTCCCTTTCTGATGATGTTCTGTAATTGAACACTTGGAGCCTCGCATTAGTCATTATATATCTCTCAAGTACGTCAACACTGTTCGCATTCTTTCCATTAGGGTGGCTGCCGTTCATTAAGATGATTTGCAATTTAAGGTGCTGCATCAAATTCAAGAACATGTCACATTATGTTAATGTGCATAACAGTTCACAACATCACAACAGTATACCAAACACTTGTGATTCTTAATTTCTTGTTTCCAAGAACATTCCCCCCCCTTCTCCCCACCCCCATTTCAGGCTGTTTGCATATTTATGTTCTAAATTATTGTGTTTATGATGGTTTATCTTTAAGTTACTGAGCCTCTTAATCAACCTCCATCCATCCATTCATCTTCATCCGCTTATCTGGTATCGTGGGCAGCAGCTCCAGCAGGGGACCCCACATTTCCTTATCCCAAGCCACATCAACCAGCTCCGACTGGGGGATCCATTCCCCAAAATCATGTGATTCCCAGGCCAGGTTGGAGATGTAATCCCTCCACCTAGTCCTGGGTCTTCCCCGAACATGTTTCTGTACAACACATTTAGAGTTTCTGCAGTCAGGCGTCTACATTTCTACATGTGACGCTGACATTCGGCAGATGTCAAATATCAGTCGTGAGAGTTGTTTCCACACAGCGCAGCATGGTAAAGACATGTTTGTGCAGCTGTGGTTCTGCGGTAAAGACATAAATGGAGCTTTAGGGAGGCGAATGCATTTCCCTCAAAGTGCCAATATTAAGGTTGCAAATCAGTGACTGCGGCATGCACGTGGTACACAACGTAGGAGATTAACAGAAAACCTGCAGCCGGTTGGGGATCGATCAGTGGTTTCTCACTAAAAGCCACGTCTCATGGGCCCATTATGGGTAAACTCATTTCTGTTTATTGTGACGGATAAATCAGCTGCGGTCCCCCAGGGCAGCTTCTCTCTGAGCACCACAAAGGACGGACATGATATATGATTATTATTTATCATTAGGGTTATTTATCATTGGGGCTTCAACATGCAACCAACTTCTTTTGAGACTTAGTTCATTTCTCAGTCTTCCTCATTCACGTGTCAACTTCACTCTCCGTCACATGTCTCAGCTGTCGCTGCATTCTTGGCTGACGTATAAAGGACAACATGGAAATATACGCTACTCTGGGAGATATGTTTGAAGCTCCACATGAGATGGGAGTTAACCTTTTCCGGTGCTAAATTATGCAGATTTAACATTCCCCCCTTTGTGACTACTTCCCATGACAGTCCGGGAGTGATATGCCATCATGATAGATGTATAGATCACAGTCCCAAAGGTGCAGATGACACACAAATTTCAAATAATACCCAAAGATCACCCTCATCCACTCTTCTGCAAATTAATTTCACACTGTAGAGATGTTAGCCACACAAACCCCTGTAAGTACAGCTGTATTAGGCCCCGCGTGTGTGCTTTAATGACCAATTTATGAGCACTAATGCTGATAAGTAATTGAACGAGCATATGGCTATGAATTCCGTAATTTTCGCAGGGTGGAAAGGGGAGCAATAAAATCCTTTCTTCTCATGGGAGAAGAGGAACTTCTATGTGTCTGAATTGATGAAAAGTGGACTTAGAGCAGAATAGAGATGACCATAGAAAGCTTTAATAAATCATGTGTGACCCTTTCAATCCAAATGGGTTATTAAAAGGAAAGAGGCTGAAGAAGAAAAAAATGAAACCCCAAAGCACTGTCATTTATTTGTTCATATATATTTTAAATATATCTATTATTTATTTATTTTTTGCATATAAATTACTCTTTTTTTATTTAATCCTGTTTTTGATGCTGGCCTATTCTCAACAATAAACGTAACATTTTTTAAAAACAAATCAAATCAAAATGACACACCGTGTAATGCCATAATATGTTATTATACCAACATACAGTATGCAACGTATTCTCATTAACGAGTTTGTATGATATCGTATGAAAAGTTATACACACTATTACTTATGATGTCTAGAAAACTAGGAGACAGCCGGCTGGTCATGTGACATCGGCTACAGAGCGGCAGTTGCTAGCTGTTTAAGCCGCTCCAGAGCTTTGTGATGGCGGCTAAAGACCCCCGTCACAGCTTGGTCGGATCAGCAGTAGTTAGCAGATGTGTTTAGCCCCTACAGAGCTCTGCGACGCCGGCTAGGGTGCGCTGCATGGTGCTCCGTCGGATCAGTGGTAGTTGGTGGTTCAGTTATCCGAGAATAGGTGACAGTGAACGGGGTACAGAGCACTAAGTTCAGGGACTGAAACGACTAGTTAAAGGTCCCATGGCATGAAAATTTCACTTCATGAGGTTTTTTTTTAACATTAATAATGCATTCCCCCAACCTGCCTATGGTCCTCCAGTGGCTAGAAATGGTGATAGGTGTAAACCGAGCCCTGGGTATCCTGCTCTGCCTTTGAGAAAATGAAAGCTCAAATGAGCTGATCTTGAATCTTGCCTCTTATGAGGTCATAAAGGGCAAGGTTTCCTCCCCTTTCTCTGCTTTGCCTGCCCAGAGAGTTTGACCTACCCATGAGAGAGAGAGAGACATCATGGCTTTTAAACGAGCAAAGTTGGTCAAGGCCACACCTCCACCTTGGACCATGTCATGGGACCTTTAACTTCAGGAAAAAACATTATGGTTTATATTAAAACACTCCCAAGGAAAACATATTTCCAGGTGAAAGTCTTACACAGCAGCAGTCAATGTGGTGCGCCCAGCAAATAAAACGTGGTGCCTATTGTCTTTTCGGACGTATGGTTCATGCGAACAGGCTGACATATGTCAATTTGTTACCAAGAAATTGGTAGTATTGCAAGTAATTACCTCCATAAAACAGAATAAGAATGTTGCTTTGTGACTTTGTGACGTTGACCTAAACAGCACGTCTCTTTTATAAATCTAGGTTGATTTATCAGAATCTGTGTTGACGCCAGCAGAAAGACGTCACCCTGACTTCCAGTCCATCAGGACTGATAGCATTTGTTCCCTTTCCTGTCGGACGCTTCCTGACTGCACACAGCCTAGATGAATGTGTTCAGATCTGAAATGGATAAAAAAAAACACACACCGCGTACTGCAGAGCAGTATTCCATATTTTTATCTTCAGCAGAGGTATTATTTGTTCATAAGAGTGTAGTTTTTCCACTTCTGCCATTTTGTCTCCCTCTGCATGACATTAACAGATGCATTGGAACAATCTTTGTTATTTATGAATGTATATGTGTGTCTTCTGATTTATAGGCCTACTGTATATGGTCATATGCATACCTTTTTATTGATTTTCCGGTTGTTTATGGCTTCAGTGGACACCTCTACAGTCATTAAGACAATCTGTTCTGACATTGATTTACTATTTTGTGGCACTCTGAGCACTTCTGTTTTTAGTTTTTGGTTTAGTCTTCTTCAGGGTGTAGCCCTCAGCCAACCAGTCCTACAAACCACACCACCATATGGGTCCTTAGTTCCCTATCCTCTAATACAGATGTGTCAAACTCATTTTTTGTGTCATTACCACGCAATTTACTGTCGCACAGAAGATTAATTACCGTATAGTACAGGGTAAGCTCGCACATAGTTTGGACTTTCATTAGCTGTTTAGGTTTAATTACTAATGTTAACTAGCATGTTAGTTAGCAGTAATTAGCCTGTGTCTATGTTATCTCCTAACATACTTACGCTCTCCGTGCCTGCTGATTGGGAATGATTGAGATTTCTCTTGCACAGCTACCAGAAGACTTACAACTTTCAGACAGGTTGCCCACGTCACATCTACGTCATCAAGCTCAGTTGGAGGCTGCGCAGTAACGCTCAGCATCACCGGGAAAGAGCTTCTAATGGCCTTCCTTTCTTTAACTGTCTGTGTTGTTGTGTCTAAGGTCATTACAGCATGGTTGCATATTGACAAACGATAGATTTGATAAGGGTTATTTTGTAGCCTCATTAAAGGGTATAGGACCTGAGAAGCATTTGACTTCCTCCTTATTTATTTTGCTCTTTCTTGCTTTTTCTCTTTTCATAGTGAACTACTTTTGTATCTTTTAATTTTATTTTTTTTGTTTATTCTATTCATTCATAGCTAGGTAAAATTGGAATGATTTAATCTACAACAAGCTACCTACGTATGTCACTGTATCAGGGGACGGCATGGAGTAACTCCAGAAAAATATGCTTTTTTTCCAAACTAGCGAGATTCAAAATGTTATGTTGACTTTGATGTGGAAAAAGGTGGGCGGCTTTGGGCTCTGTGTGTTATTATGCAGACATTATCTTCTTTCAACAAACCCAGGAGAAGTTCAACTATGCTGCTCAAACAAGCACAACTGTCCCCTTTATGTAAACACACACATGCAGAATCTGGACATTTTTTTTTGCATAATGATGAATATGCTTGAAAATGCTGAGCCTGTCCGATTAAAAGGCATGCTGCGTTGTTAAGTTGCAGGGCCGTATATGAAGACAAGGCTGCTCGGCTCGCTGAAGCCGGCTGTGCTCTCGGGTGTATTAAAAAAGAACCAAAGTCATCACTGAGCAGAGCACAGCGCAGCACTCCAAACTAGTGTAGAGGTCATCCGTAGAGCTGATCCCAGCAAGACGGAGGGGGAAACGCAGTGGACAGCAGGATCAAAAGCACCAGCAATGAAGACAAATATCCACTGAGGCATCGTTTGAGGAAAAAAAAGATGAGACAGAAAATGTGAGGGCTAAAAGGATGTGCACTTTAATGTGATCACCGTTGGTGTGTATTCCCATCACGTGAAGCTGTAGTGCATGCAACGCTGGACTGATCAAGATGAGGTTGGCGGGACTCTGAAGCCCACTTCAAAGCCGACAGATCTGCGTTTTGCTGTACCTTAAGTATAACAGACGTTTCTCATTTCAGCAAGGTTATGACTGGGACTGTTTGCCTATAAAGTGTGCAACCTGGTAAAGCTTTAGTGCAGATGTCTTCAATGGTTTTTAAGCCAAGCACGGACCCCCTACTACATACTGTATAAAATGAAGGTGCATAATAAATAATAAATAAATAGGGCGGCCTAAAACCTTTACATATATCTTTTTGCATAGAATACTAAGCTACTAAAACAGTAGGGGGGGAAATCACCAGACGCCTCCCGATACGATATCATCACGATACTTGTATGCCACGATACGATTATTGCATATTCTATTATCTTATATATAATCTTCAGATTATATAAACATATTCTGTGATTTATTGCAATTTATAACCTTTTTGCCAACTTATCATTTTTCTCAATTTCAAATGACGTCCCCAAAAAGAAACTCTGTCAACATCTGTTTTATCTAAATTATCTATAATTTCTGTTTGTTCATCACTCCAATTTTATTGCTGCAAAATAGGATTGCCAAGCAGACAAACTGACCAGCCAATATATAATAAAAGATTGATACTTGCGCCTGTGTATTGATACAGTATTGCCACTGAAATTATTGCAATACTATGCTGTATCAATTTTCCCCCCACCCCTATAAAACAGCCTATAATAATTGTTGCCATGATTTAATAAATCCCGTTTTTATCTTAAAACATACATGTGGCTGAGTGAATCCTTAGGATTAATTGTATCTATGGATGGTTAATCTTAGTGACTATCTTCTTACTTCTAGGCCAGTGAGCCTATCATCTGTGGGGATTTATATTTGCTAATACTTTGTTGGATTCAAATTGGGACCATTTAATTAATTAAGAATTATTTGGAGGCCCCCCTGGGTTGACTTGGAGGACCCAGAGGGGTACCGGACCCCTTGTTGCTGCTTTAGTGCCTTACTTTTTATATTAATAAACGTCCGTTACATTCTAGCCATTGCCAAATGAGTTGCTAAAAAGTTAATTAAGACTCTCAGCTCCACTCAACTCTCTCTGTATTTCTCAGTATGATTATGTTTAGAAGATTGTGGTGTCCGGCGACTTTAGCACGCAGAATGTCAAGCTCAGATAATGACCTCTTCTGAAGAGTCCATGTGTTTTACTCCTCTGTGTCTTCCTCGGCTACTGCGTGGAGGAGGGGTGGGGGTGGTGCACGATCACTAAAGGCCTGCATCATGTGGATGTGCAGACAATTTTGTTGTCATTACTTAGAATTCCTCATGGGGGACGCACTGTAGCTTTATTTTCCAGCTTTCAAAAGAAAACACTAAGCCACATCCACACCAATACGCATATCTATAACGTTTCGCGTCCACAGTACTACGGCGTTCTCGAGCCCCTAAATCAGAGACTTTTGGAAAAGTTGCTGGCCGTTTTTTCATGTTTGAAACCTCTCGGGCTGCTTTCCAGTCTGGACTTGCAGAAACTGATTTGAAAATGAATTATTGGCAGTAATATTGACAGGAAGTCTAATATCAGAAATCTGGTGTGATGACATCAGATCTTCTCATTTAAGTAAAAAAAAAAAAAAGAATTTAGAAAGATACAGTTGCTACAGTACTTTTAAAGTTTGATTTATGATTAATTTACAATAAGGAAGATTTTCTAAATCTAAAATAATGACATAAAAAGTGTACAAATTTTAGCTATCTGGTGTTAAACGATAAAGGGATCTAATGATGCAACATTACCACAGAGTGTAAAGTCCTTGGAAATAATTAAGTCCAAAGTTTGACCCTGGTTTTAAGTGGGCACAGTTGCATGCTGAAAGAATCCTGAGAGAATGATAAATGAAGCAACGCTGATACTTCATATTTCAGAACATCAACTATTCTTTTAGGCTTTTGCCTTTTTGTGGTCTTCCTACAAACCAAAAATAGCTATGCATCTAAAATAGAAATGTATCACCTGCTCTTTTAATAAAGCACGTGATGTGTGCAGGACTAGGGATACATTTTATTACAATAACTAATTGTATTGCATTGTACAGTGGGTACGGAAAGTATTCAGACCCCTTTAAATTTTTCACTCTTTGTTTCATTGCAGCCTTTTTCCAAAAATCAAAAAAGTTCATTTTATTTCTCAGTAATGTACACTCAGCAACCCATCTTGACAGAAAAAAACAGAAATTTAGAAATTTTTGCATATTTATTAAAAAACAAAAACTGAAATATCACATGGTCATAAGTATTCAGACCCTTTGTTCAGTATTTAGTAGAAGCACCCTTTTGATCTAATACAGCCATGAGTCGTTTTGGGAAAGATGCAACAAGTTTCTCACATCTGGATTTGGGTATCCTCTGCCATTCCTCCTTGCAGATCCTCTCCAGTTCTGTCAGGTTGGATGGTAACGTTGGTGGACAGTCATTTTCAGGTCTCTCCAGAGATGCTCAATTGGGTTTAAGTCAGGGCTCTGGCTGGGCCATTCAAGAACAGCCACAGAGTTGTTGTGAAGCCACTCCTTCGTTATTTTAGCGGTGTGCTTAGGGTCATTGTCTTGTTGGAAGGTAAACCTTCGGCCCAGTCTGAGGTCCAGAGCACTCTGGAAAAGGTTTTCGTCCAGGATATCCCTGTACTTGGCCGCATTCATCTTTCCCTCGATTGCAACCAGTCGTCCTGTCCCTGCAGCTGAAAAACACCCCCACAGCATGATGCTGCCACCACCATGCTTCACTGTTGAGACTGTATTGGACAGGTGATGAGCAGTGCCTGGTTTTCCACATACCGCTTAGAATTAAGGCCAAAAAGTTCTATCTTGGTCTCATCAGACCAGAGGATTTTATTTATCACCATCTTGGAGTCCTTCAGGTGTTTTTTAGCAAACTCCATGCGGGCTTTCATGTGTCTTGCACTGAGGAGAGGCTTCCTTCGGGCCACTCTGCCATAAAGCCCCGACTGGTGGATTGCTGCAGTGATGGTTGACTTACTACAACTTTCTCCCATCTCCCGACTGCATCTCTGGAGCTTAGCCACAGTGACCATTGGGTTCTTCTTTGCCTCTCTCACCAAGGCTCTTCTCCCCGATAGCTCAGTTTGGCCGGACGGCCAGCTCTAGGAAGGGTTCTGGTCGTCCCAAACGTCTTCCATTTGAGGATTATGGAGGCCACTGTGCTCTTAGGAACCTTAAGTGCAGCAGAAATTTTTTTGTAACCTTGACCAGATCTGTGCCTTGCCACAATTCTGTCTCTGAGCTCTTCAGGCAGTTCCTTTGACCTCATGATTGTCATTTGCTCTGACATGCACTGTGAGCTGTAAGGTCTTATATAGACAGGTGTGTGGCTTTCCTAATCAAGTCCAATCAGTATAATCAAACACAGCTGGACTCCAATGAAGGTGTAGAACCATCTCAAGGATGATCAGAAGAAATAGACAGCACCTGAGTTACATATGAGGGTCACGGCAAAGGGTCTGAATACATATGACCATGTGATATTTCAGTTTTTGTTTTTTAATAAATATGCAAAAATTTCTAAATTTCTGTTTTTTTCTGTCAAGATGGGTTGCTGAGTGTACATTACTGAGAAATAAAATGAACTTTTTTGATTTTTGGAAAAAGGCTGCAATGAAACAAAGAGTGAAAAATTTAAAGGGGTCTGAATACTTTCCGTACCCACTGTATATCAGAACTAGTTGCAATAAACGTATAGCATAAATAGAAAAGTTTAGCCTTGACCTCTACGTAGCCATTTGAGAGCAGTTTTCCCACTTTATCCCAAACATCACGATCAGCAATGTCGATGTTCAAATTCTTTGGCTAAGTCCTGGATCTTCATAATCCTACAAAAGAGCTTTTTCATATTCAATCTTCAAAATAATAGGAACAAATTCTCCTAAAATATATAAAGCAACTGGTCCAGCCTGAACCCGTATTACTAAGAAAACATTAAGGTACAATGGTGTGCTTACTAAGGAAAATAATAACATTGTATTCATAATATTAATGTTAAGTTGCATTTATTACACTCTGAAATCATTTTTTTTTATCTGCAACACGTTTACTCTCAGTATAAAAATTGTAAGTATAACTTGTAATTATCAAACACCAAGAGGAAGCAGTAAACTACATATTACAGTGCAACGTTTGTCCTTCTAACATGTCAGTGATTGTCAATTTCTTGATTTAATAGTGCAAAATGGTTGAGCAAGCAACCTCGGTTCGTACTTTTTCTTAAAGCAAAGTAAAACAATATTCTTATAAATGATTTAAGCCTGATGATAATACTTTCCCAGCACCAGAGCAGAAAAACAATATATATAAACAATATATACTGTGTGTGTATATATATAATATATAGATATAAACACACACACACACACACATTTTCTTAAGCTTGTGTACTTTGACACATTAATAAAAGAATAGCAAACCAAACCACAATGGAAATTACATGTACAGAAAAGGCAAATATATCTATTTTTTTTTCCCAATTTACATTTTGTGCAAAGAGTAAGCTGCGTGCGGGGCTGCGTCCGCTCAGCGATAGAGACACATGTTTGTGCTCTGGTACAGGTACATGTAGGCGTCACAAAAGAGACGTTTGGCCACGCCTTCCATGTCTCGCGGCACCTGATTGGCCAGCTCCGCGGGAGACATTTCCAGGTACTTGCCGACCTCGGGGCAGGCGTGAACTTCCGGGATGTTGAAGCCGTCTCTCTCCCCTGAACACAACACACAACCACTAAGGACAGGTGTAAAAAAAGGGCATGCAATGAGACAACAGCTGGGACCGAAACCGTTCCCTCATTCACTCACTCACTATTCCCTTTAGAGTGAGAATTAGAAAGTGAATAGGGAATGCCCAAACGAGATTTCGGACACTACGCTGAAAACTTTCTACACACTGTTGCGTCAGTGGACGTGCCAGAGGTTTGTGTGACGGAAACACATCCTACAGCTAGGGCTATATACTAAATGCAGTACTTTTTAGGCACCAACTGAATTTGCTTCTTAAGTATCGAGTATTGAAAATGCCTCGTCATTCAATACTAGGGTTGGGTATCATTCAGGTGATGCCGTTATCAATCGAGTACTGATTGGTCAGTAGGCGGTGCTTTCACACCGGTTGATCTCTATTCTCCAACATAACCTCCTCCCGACCTGGTTAGGCGTTCAGCTTAAGTTACCACGCCGACTGAACCCGGTTGACAACTGATCCACCGTCGTGATAAAGAAAACCCCGAGCTGAACCTGAAGTTACCTCGTTAACGCCAAATCTTGCTTCGTAGTACAGACCTATGTCGCAGCCTTTTGTGATTTATTTATTACGCCAGTTCATATTGCGATGACGATAAAGAAAACAATATACTGCAGCCCTACTAAACACTGGATGTTATTAACAGCTGACAATTGGAATACCGATCCAACATGGCAAACACACACTATATAGTGCACTATATCCGTGATATGGAAAGAGTTTTGAACACAGCTAACGCATACAAAAGCAGACGGCTCACCTTCTCTGTCGGCCATACTGTCAAAGAAGATCCAGTCTTTGCTGCTGGGACCGTGTTTGATGAAGGACACGTAGTGGCTGGTCTCGATGCAGAGCACAGCAAACAGCTCCAGCTTGTCTCGGACCAGAGAGTGAGGCGTGCCCGAGTAACCCTTGGGGATGTCCAGAGCAGCTAGCTGATGGGACTGGCGCTGAGGATGAGAGTGCACCTGGAACAAATAACACACACAGTTAGAGCTGGAACTAATGACACTTTTCATTTTGTGTCAACATCTGCTTGTGTGCTTTCTCAAGCTGTAATAAAATAAATAATAGGGGGAAAACACTTTCTGCAACAACAGACTGAGTTTTTCCCCCTATTACTGAGTTTCTTCTCTCCTTTGTGACAGGAAACTGAATATCTTTGAGTTCTGGACAAAACAAGACATTTGATTCAACGCTTTCTGACATTTTCTAGACCAAACAACTAATCGATTAATCAAGAAAATAAAAGACAGATTAATCAACAATGAAAATCATCTTTATTTACAGCCCTAGTGGTACTACATAGGAAAGTGTCAATCCAAACCCTCAATACTCATACTAGAAAGAGAAAAAGGACTCGGGTCTCCAAACCGCACCTGAGATGAACACTTCTGGCAGAAGACTTTGAATCCCGTACGACTGAAAAGAGGATCTGTAAAACAGTCGGGGCACTCTATCTGGGCCAGGTTTCCACACAGCATGCACTGCTGAGGACCTGAAACACACACAGCACATGTTGTGTTCCCAGAGGCCATTTCTGTCATGCTAGTCTGTGTGTGTGTGTGTGTGTGTGTGTGTGTGTGTGTGTGTGTGTGTGACAGTACCTTCAGAGAGGAGGTCAGTGATGTCCAGCTCTAGAGAGGGAATGATTTTGTCAAACATCTTAAATTTCTTCCCAAAGCGAGGCATCTGGAGGATGAGGCAGGATGGCACCTGCAATTATTTGACAATAAAAAAAAAAGAAGCTCACACACCCCGCAGACCCAACACACAATAATGAACTCATTCCAGGCCGAGAAAACTGTCCAACAGAGCCCTCTACTGGAGGATCAAAGGAAAGCATTAGATAAAAAACATTTCCATACCAAAAGGATGGAAAAAAACAGGTTTGATATGTACTACACAGATTTGCATCAATTGAGTTTACCATAGCAGCAGAAACACTGGCCGTTCAATATTTTGCTACTGAAACAAATAGCTGATTAATTGGTTATTTCATAAGCAGTTGGTGAAATTTGCTCGTTACAGCTTTAAAAAATGCAAAGATTAGGCTGGTTCATTTTAATAGCATTATAAACTCATAATCATAATATGATTATTAAAAGGTACATTTTTAAATATGTGAACTCTTTGTGAAGCATCATGCTACTACTCTGGCACTGCTAGACCCTCCTCCACAGGGCTGTGGAGGAGGGTCTGGCTAGTCCACAAAGCTATCCGGGATGGGAGAAAAACGTGCTCTGGTTATTGGCATTTCTTTAAACCAATCACAATCGTCTGGGGCGTCAGACGGAGTCACGGTGCCGCTGCAAAATAGCCTCGGGAAGGAACTTGTTTTTAATGGAACACGTGTACGTTTAAAAGTCGTTTTAGTCATGCAACAGAAAACTCAGATTGGACAGATAGTCTAGCTAGCTGTCTGGATTTACCCTGCAGAGATCTGAGGACCAGGTAACCATAGTCCTCAGATTGGACAGATAGTCTAGCTAGCTGTCTGGATTTACCCTGCAGAGATCTGAGGACCAGGTAACCATAGTCCTCAGATTGGACAGATAGTCTAGCTAGCTGTCTGGACTTACCCTGCAGAGATCTGAGGACCAGGTAACCATAATCCTCAGATTGGACAGATAGTCTAGCTAGCTGTCTGGATTTACCCTGCAGAGATCTGAGGACCAGGTAACCATAGTCCTCAGATTGGACAGATAGTCTAGCTAGCTGTCTGGATTTACCCTGCAGAGATCTGAGGACCAGGTAACCATAGTCCTCAGATTGGACAGATAGTCTAGCTAGCTGTCTGGATTTACCCTGCAGAGATCTGAGGACCGGGTAACCATAGTCCTCAGAAATCCACCGGAGTTTAAAATTACAACACAAAGAAAGGGGAAGGTAACGAACATCTGGCCCAAATGAGGGACATCCGGACGGCATCGGAGCAATCCCGGAAGTGGAAGGTTGTGGACAAAGACTATGCAACTACGAAAGCTAATTGTGACATCAGATGTGGTTAACTGGCATTACCGTATAAGAAGAGTGTAACAGAAATCCCGCGGGATCTCACCTCTGCCAGCTTGAGTCTTGCCGTGTGAAAGGAATGCTCCAGCAGCTGTTGGACTGTTGGCAGAACCAGGCTGTGGTTCTGGTCCAAGAAGATCTGATAGCAGTAACTCTCCTGGACTTTACCTGCCGCTGAGCTAAACGGGAGAGGGAGAGAAATGTGAAGCGTGAATGGAACTTTCTAAAAACATTCCTTGTATTCAAGCTAAGAATAAGTATGCAGCGTTGGTGTAACTGTACAGTTTGAGCAGAGGATCCAGTGCAAGGATGTGGTGCATGATGACAGTAAGGAACTCCTCTGGATCTGAAAGAGAACAGTCTCATCAACAATCCGATTCAAACACAAATCAGCTGTTTGACAGATTCCAGACTAAACTGACCCTTCTCGTCCGTAGTGAAGGAGTGACTGTAGCCGTGGTTCTGCAGCTGTTTCCGGAGCTTCATGATGTGCCGCCCTTCCACAAAGCCCTTACTGCAAAGAACATGCATGAGAGTATGTATAAAAGGTCTGGGCAATATATCGATGTTGTATCGATATTGTGATATGAGACTAGATATCGTCTTAAAGGCTACATTACAGTAAAGTGAACTTACCACACTGTTCTAGCTGTTCTATTATTTACTTTACCCACTAAGTCATTAAATCATTTCTGGAGAATATTTATCAAAACTCTCATTGTGTAAATAACATTTTGTTAAAGCACCACTAATCAACCATGCAATATCGTAGAAATATCGACATTGAGGTATTATCGTGATGTTAGGTTTTCTCTATCTCGCCCAACCCTACTGTATACATTATTAAATTACATAAGGTTGGTCACCCAACTTGGATGAATTGAGCGCCAACTGAATTGCCTTTATAGTATCTAAAAATGCCTTGTTATACAATACCAATATCAATTCCTGACGAGTAAACCTCATCATATGTATTACGATTCTTTTGCTTAGAATTGAGGCCCCGATGTTGTTCTCACAAAGTGTAATGTTTATTGCACCCATGACAAAACAAAAACAAATTGACAGACATTGCACATCACCACAAGCCTGATGCTTCAATGGAGAGAAGGGAGAGCATCGCAGTGATTGGGAGCGCTTTAACACCTATTTTATACAGTCTATGTTTAAAACTCACAGAAGAAAGTAGTAGCGTTTGTGATGCAGTTGCCTGGTAAAATTAAATGAGAATCAAAGTCATCTAAAAATGAAATCATGAACAGGGTGAATCGAGATCGCGATTTTCTAACGCTTAATGCAGGCCTACTTTACGTCACACACAGAGACGGGGCTCACGTGTGTTTGCTGTTGAAAAAAGTGTGCGTCACATCGGTGTAAACAAAAACAACCTGTAGAGTAATGTTTAATGTTCTTATTTCTTTTTATAAATGGATTTAAAAAAACTGGTATTGAAAAAAGTATCGTTAAGGAACCGCTATCAATGTCACGTATCACCGTTTTTTAGACTTAGACTTCTCTTTATTAATCCTTTTGGGATGACTTCCGCAAGGAAATTTTAGTAGCCTCCGCAGAGGGGGGTGGGGGGAGATATCGTAGGGAATCGGTGCTCGCTGTGAGAAAATCGCTCCATCGTTTAGTGACAGTTCCCACGCATTAGCATGACGTTGGGCTTTCATTGTGCAGCTCTGACGGTATCCCATGGTGCTCAGCTGCACCTGGGTAGGCTATTCGGTAACCACACAGTGACTCTTTTTTTTTTTTTTTTTAGCATTATCCAGCCCTAAAATTCCCACAAAAAGATTTCAATGTTTTGCAAAATACATCAAAGCACACACCTGCGGAGGGGATTAACAATGTCATGGAGCAATGTGTTCTGAATCGGGGCATCTTGAGGTTCTGTTGATTTAAACAGCATGGAGTCCAACACAGAGGAGCAGGAAAACAAGCTGAAAGCACAGAAGGGAACAAGAGTTACTTTTTTTTTTTTAATTTGGTTTCATACATTGCCAAAAGACAGTTTCTATTCCTTTCAGCGTGCTATAAAAATACACTTGCCAAGATCTGAAACTAGCTTGAGAATGGTAATTAGGTACAGTAAACAAGACTGTACATAACCCTGTCTTCATAAGCTGGGTTATGAACAAAATCCATAAGACTAAAAAAAAGAAACAGACTCAGTTTAAATTACAATGTGAATTTGCTTGAGTTGCTTGGGCTACTGGGCTACACACATTTGACACCGATGCATCCTTGAATGCAAAAATAGTCCCCGTTTGCAAGTGTATTCCCACTGACTAATGTTACCGGTCCAAAAAATATTGTCAGTCTGTCAACTAATGCAGGTGTAGTCTTTGCATGTTGAATTCCACAACATACAGCAAGTCACAGCTGTCTAAAACATTTTGTATTGATGTGATTTGGACAGTTGTCTATAATAATGTAAAATACATGTGATTTGTATAGTAAATGGGATAAAACTAACTTAAGAACCTAAAAAGACCTTAAAATGCATATTATTGATTGTCATGTGTTCCCCATCCTGACCTGAAGAGGGCAGCATCCATGTAGCAGGAGTTGCAGTGGCCTTGGATCCCCTTCATTCGTCCAATCAACATCTGGTTAACCTGCTCGGTGCTGATTGGAGGAACAGTGTCCAGCTTCCCTGCACTGTGCTCTACCTCTCTCTCTAAAGTAACACACACACACACACACAGTACATCATTATGTATGCAAACACATAAAACCACAACACATAATATGCACGTGCAGCTGGTGATGATTGCTAAAGTGTTGCCTCTTGCACAGTTTGTAGGAGCCACATCCTGTGTGTGATCTGTGGTCTCATTTGTGTTGTTTGTCGATTGTTGTGTTGTGTGCTTGTATTGTGGGTGATGGGCGTTTTTATGGAGGTTTGAGTGAACACACCACATGTGGGTGTGATGTGCAACTGTGCAGGTATTCACATCATTTTGGCCATGTAGTGTTATTCCCTATTAGTAGTTTTTCTTTGTATTTTAGTATATAAAATGTATCTGAACTGACATATTTTGATTGAAGACATATCATTAATTAAAAATAAGAAAGGCGTCCTAGTGGGATTCTAGTGGGGCCTACAGCACCACTATTTGCACAAGGGTGCATTAACTGACTTACAATTGTCCTCTGTTAGAACACAGCAACATAGCAACATAACAACACTGTAAACAAGGATATGCTCAAGATTAAACTGAATGAGTGGATCTGTGTTGTTCTCACCTGCGTCTTCCTGTTTAGGCAGGCAGGCCACGCTGTGATTGGCTGATGTGCTCTGAAATCGTGAGTCAGGACAGCAGGAGCTAAGCTTCACAAACAGAGCCCTTTTGGGGGGACAAGCGAAGAAACGCTGATTTTTGAAGGTACCATCAGTCACTCCAATGTCTTCCTCCTGGAGACAGATGAAAAATGTCATTCCATATAAGATTAAATGATAAGAAAAAAATATCTATAAACAATGACCTGTTGCAGAAAATAAACCAACAGCCCATTGAGGTCATTCTTCCATATCAATAGATTTTACTCTCCACAGTAACATGTCAGTATATATTACCAGCTCAAGTCCAGCCATGGTTTCCTGCCGACTAGGCAGACTGCCGATCCAGCGGATGATTCCATATGACCTGCCTTTCATTAAGTTCACCTCCACCAAAGAGTTTACACTCAGATCCAAGTACAGATCATCAGTGTTTGGTTCCACCGGGGGAGTATCAACATCCATGCTCTCTGGCTCTACAGCGAGGAATATATTTGGGTCAGATTTCTTAAAAACGTGGGTAATAGCTTTATACTTCATCATGTCAAGAGTTGCTCAAACCTGCAGGCACCTCCCCCTTAAAAACCAACTCTAGTGGAACGTGAACTTCGCCCCCTCTCTTTCCATTCTCATCTGTGTCCTAAGAAACACCAACAAAGACAAATTATACATGTACTGCCAACTGCTAACTTTGTACTGAAATTTGAAATTGGAAGGTTTGGTGGTATAAGAGAACTCAAAGATGAGCAGGAGCAAAGAAACTGCCACAACATGGAGTTTGATGGCTAATCGTGCAGATATGAAAATTATGAGCATCGCCTTATATAAAAGGATGCCAAGAAGATCAACTGTGAAAAAATCCAATTCTGAGTCACAGAATACGTTGTTTGAACAATGCCAGGATGGTTGCCAGATTAATTAATTTAAATTTTTATACTTTTAAGACATGTTTATGGGGTCAATTTCTCATTGCAAAATAACTGAGAACAGCAAACGCAAATTGGTCAAGTATTAGGAATTAGTAGCCTACACATGACCAGTATGTTTTATTTACCAGAAGAGTAGCGCACCAAGCAATGGGTGCATTTTAAAACATAGTTTAAAGGAGCATCATTTTGTGATTCTATTTTATTTATCTATTCCTTTTTTCATGCATATATTACTTACTGTAGAGATCCGGACAACATTTTGCAACACATCCACAACCATTCCATGCCGACATGTATTATTGACAAGGTAGGTGACTCTATCTCCAGGATTGAGCTCTTCTATCTGTGAGTGTGCAGGGCTGGAGGGTGACAAGGAGCTGGGCCCCACAGGCCTGACTCTGGAGAATGGGGCAACAATGTCACAATCTTTTTGACAGGAGAAGGTTTTATTTCGGTAGGACCCACTCGTCTTCACCTTCCTTTTGTCTTCTTCCTAGGGGATGGAAAAAAAACACCAAATAAAACTGTATGTTTTAATTTCTGTGAACACCATAAACTCAAATCCATTCACCTCCATTGTGTTGGAGTGGAGGCTGAGATCTGGAGGCTATGAGCATGGACAGCTACCAGTAGGGGAAAGCAGTAAATAAAATGTTAATCTGATTTTAGTTTCACCAAAAACTTCTGAATTACACATTATAACTCGCTGCCCTCACCAAGGAATGCAAAACAATATACAATAGTCCTTTCTTCCGTCATGAAATGGGCGTCAAGTCCACAAAGTTCATAAATTAAACATAAAATCTCGGATAAAGTCCTGTGGGCCCAAACACCCGCCAGCTACTACCACTGCACGATATGAAGAAAATATCAAATTGCGATTATTTTGACTGATATTGCAATATGATTTAAGATATTGGAGGGAATGATTGTTTTTGTGTCATTATTCTCATTGTCATTAAAAATTATTAACATTGAAAGAAATTAAAATTATTATAGTGTGATTTATTTTTTGCGAGGATCTGTTCCAAACAAAGGTTGTTTTTGTTGTTGTTTGTAGAATACCATTTATAGGCCGGGGCATCTCTGCAGCCCCACAATACTTCATTCACAATAATTTGACACATATTTTGACATTAACAAATATTGCCCCACCCTACAATTTGGATATAGCACTAGTTCATAATGTGATTTCGATACAGTTGTGATTAATTGTGCAGCCTTACCAGCTACCCTTGTGTAAAACTACAGTGCCACCAAAGGGACACATTTCCACATTACAGGTGCCTAGAATTTCCAGTCAATCACATACAAATAACAGACAAATATCAAAATACGTACTGTAGTGTACATATATCAAATATTTGTGAATAAGTTACATACATTTACATTAATATTTTACCAATAACCCAACCCATACTTATTTCATTAAATCATCAGCATACATTCAAACTCCAAAGTGGTATTTACAACTTTTAAAGTCCCACCTGCAGTTCAATGCCAAAGAACTTTCCTGATATGGGAGCAGAGTACGTTGGCTCCGGATATTTAACAATGCAGCGAAGGACGCCTCGAAGCTTCTCTCCTCCTTCTTCCACAGTCACTTCAGTACCCAAAGAGAGTCCTAGTGCTGTTCGGAGGGCATCTCTCTCGTTGAACCACCTCAGCCTTTCTGCATCCTCGGACAGGGCTTGCAACAGCTCTGCTTCCTCTGCACTCAGCCTTTCCATACTACTCACCTCTATGTCATAAACTAATGGTGAATGTGAGCCCAGGAAGAAGACGGGTAACTTTAAGGGAGAACCAGATGTTTTGAGTGATAATCTGTGCTTGTGCTCACTGATGTAGCATAAGCCGCCAGCATTGACGTGTCCTGGGTATTTAGGTTTTCTTATTATGATGAAGTACAGGTTTTCTGTTGACGTCATGTTGCTGCGTAGAATACTGTACACACACACACACACACACACACACACACACACACGGAAAAATGTATACGTATTACTACAATAACATTAAGCCTCAATTTTGTAGACAACACTCAAGCTAGCCCGCTAACTAGCTACTAGGCTACAGCACGGAACTAACCATTAGCTAACCGTCGTTATAAACGTCGTAATCATAACAAACGTAGAAAGTAACGTAACTGGAACAATAGTTCGGGTTGTTTGCCCATACACTCTCAAGCATTTGTGACAAAGTTAGCCTTGCCTTCAGTTGTGTAGCAACTTTAAAGTTAGCTTTCTGTTTAATATTCGCTCTTCTGGGTCTTATGTCCGAACAGCTGCGGTAAGTTTTACTTCCCCTTTCATTTCATTTCACCGCGGCGTCATTAGCGTCTCATGCTCTTCCAATAGAAATTCCCATTGACGTGTTATTTCTAAACCACGTAAACAACTTGCTGCCAATAGCGTACGTTTTTAAAAACTGGTCATTAGATGTCAGGAATACTTTGAAGTGACGGAGTTCGTTGTTTTCCAATTAGTTGACAGCCAGCAGCAGGTCGTCTGATGTGTTGATGGGAAAATTATCCCCGCCGTGCTGTCTTACGGACATCCAACAAGAAGGTTTAGTCGCGGAAATCCTTTTATATAAGCACATGTTACTTGTGTATCGAAATACAGGTTTCTCACACTCAACCCTTCCTGGTATATATCCATGCAGATAGTTTCAGCTTTTATATTTTTCCCTGTGATATCTGTATCCATCCTTTTTTTGTTGTGTGCACAATATTTAAAAAAAATAATATACACAATAGTAACTTATCTTCTGTAGAACATTTGCCCCAATTACTAAAATTAGTTTTTTAAACAATTCTTACTGAACAAAAATGTAAAATAAAAAATAAATAAAAACTGTTCTCCGAAAAAAACGACCTGCTATAAAATCAATTTATGTGTCAATAAGCATGGTCCTAATTGAAAATAGGATTTCATAACGTCTTATTTGTTAAACTAAAATTGAACTCCTTGAGTGTCTATAAAAGCTTACCTATCCTGTCAAATGTTGCTGCATACCCATATTAACGGTCTGTGTGTATACCACATGACACATGGCCTGTAAGACCAGAGTCAGGGTTTATGTATCCTCCAGTCAGCGCAGACCTCGTTCTGTGATTGGTCTGTATGAGACACGTCAACCGAAAGCGCACATTTTCGTCGTAGTTTGATGACGAACCGATTAGGTTGTAAACATGGAGGAGAGAGAAGCACTGAAGAGGCAAATTGAACTTCTACAAAGTAAACCTCTCCTGTTATATGTTGTCGGTTTATTTGGAAGCAGCCGGGTTAGAAAATAGTTTTTAATGGTCACGCTCTTTAAATTCCGAGCTGTCGTGTGGATGTACGTTAACGTACGTTAGGCTAACCGTTAGGCTAACCGTTAGCTTAGCTTCCAGCACCAACGTCTCAGAAGAGACGCTGGTGCCTTTTTCTTTCTTTCTTCATGATATACGACATGCATAACGTTAGATACGTAGCTTTAGCTAGCTGATATATTCTGTGTTCAAATGTCATTTAAAGTAAATAACTAGTTCGCCGTCAACAGGTTAGCTTAGCAAGCTAAGACCCAACTGCGAGGCATAGCTTTAACGGTTAGCTAATGGTCGGTTCAGCCAACAAATTAATAACAAATTAGCCTTCACGTTACAGAAACCCGTTTTCCTACTTAACGGAAACACCTGGCGCTATTTAGCTAACGACTAGGCCCAGGATAGAGTACACAGTAACGCTACTGGTGGGGGGACATGAAAGAAAAACACAACACGAAGTGTAAATTGGTCTTCTTCTAGCTACAATCCGCCAGAAACAGCTTCAATGCTCCTTACCCTAGATTACCGTTAGAGCCTGGGAGAAACAGCTTCAATGCTCCTTACCCTAGATTACCGTTAGAGCCTGGGAGAAACAGCTTCAATGCTCCTTACCCTAGATTACCGTTAGAGCCTGGGAGAAACAGCGGCAATGCTCCTTACCCTAGATTACCGTTAGAGCCTGGGAGAAACAGCTTCAAAGCTCCTTACCCTAGATTACCGTTAGAGCCTGGGAGAAACAGCTTCAATGCTCCTTACCCTAGATTACCGTTAGAGCCTGGGAGAAACAGCTTCAATGCTCCTTACCCTAGATTACTGTTAGAGCCTGGGAGAAACAGCTTCAATGCTCCTTACCCTAGATTACCGTTAGAGCCTGGGAGAAACAGCTTCAATGCTCCTTACCCTAGATTACCGTTAGAGCCTGGGAGAAACAGCTTCAATGCTCCTTACCCTAGATTACCGTTAGAGCCTGGGAGAAACAGCTTCAATGCTCCTTACCCTAGATTACCGTTAGAGCCTGGGAGAAACAGCTTCAATGCTCCTTACCCTAGATTACCGTTAGAGCCTGGGAGAAACAGCTTCAATGCTCCTTACCCTAGATTACCGTTAGAGCCTGGGAGAAACAGCTTCAATGCTCCTTACCCTAGATTACCGTTAGAGCCTGGGAGAAACAGCTTCAATGCTCCTTACCCTAGATTACCGTTAGAGCCTGGGAGAAACAGCTTCAATGCTCCTTACCCTAGATTACCGTTAGAGCCTGGGAGAAACAGCTTCAATGCTCCTTACCCTAGATTACCGTTAGAGCCTGGGAGAAACAGCTTCAATGCTCCTTACCCTAGATTACCGTTAGAGCCTGGGAGAAACAGCGTCAATGCTCCTTACCCTAGATTACCGTTAGAGCCTGGGACTCCGCAGAGATTAACTGGTTAACTAACACTTTTCTTCTGAAAGATATCTCCTCATTTGATGACGATAAAGCTGGTGGTGATGAAAGAATGTCGCTCCATGATGTCTGATCAGTTTAGCCCTCTGTTGTCTTCTTGTCAAAATTGAAAATCAACACTTCTGTTGATGGTTTTTATCGCTGTGTTTAACTTTTTTTTTTTTGTCCTTTTATTTTAACACCTTTTGATGTTTTTTTTGACGTTTTCAACACTAGGTAACACTAACTTATTAACTTTAGTTTTACAGTTATTTTTGGAATTTATGGTCAATAAACCTCATTTATAGGAAATTATCCCTAATGTTTGAGTTAGAAAATCATAAATTAGGAATTATTTAGACTAAAATTAAAGGAATGGATGTTGATGATAATCACAGACTGGAATATGTCAACTTTTACTCAATACTATTTCAAAAACACTTCAATTTTTTTTAAATGCTATGAAATTGAATAAGACACCCCAAATATTAATGAAAGTAGAGATTTGTACTTGCCAAAGAGCATTGTGTGGAATAAATCATGTTATTTTGGGGAATTAAAAAGAACATTGATATAGGACAACATGAGAGTTAGAGAACTGTAATGTAACGTTAGAGACGTCATTTCCCAGAGAGACAGTTTTGTTTACGCTCAGAGAATAATGACACAAAAAAGTTACATGAATTAAAATAAAAATTAAAATTAAACAATAAATATAAAAAGTACAGGAACACTAATTTCTTTTTATTTAACATGGAATTTTTTTTTAATGTTGTAAGCATCCACTCACACTTTTTTTCATCTTCAAACTAAACCAACACTATCTACATGACTACATGCATTTAAAGTGAAGTGAGAAATATATTTTGCTGGGTAAACCAATACTCTTACATGGTTTCTGTATTCTTGTTGTTTATCACTCTGTATGGGATTGTACAACTAAATGACTCCTGTTTTTGAAATTCCCAGATCTCATCAATGAACATAAGAGTGTCCATGGCGACAGCCCGTTTGCAAGAGATGAGCAGAGGCATCCAGAAGCTCCAACATCAGCCAGAGGCAGAGGTCACAGCAGATCTGTCACCCATCCTCACGGCTCCAGAGGGGGACTGTATGCTCCTCAGAGCCGTGGAAGCTGGAGGAAAACGTACTCACTGAGCAACAAGAATTCCCAGTCCTCTGTTGGACGTGCCTCAGCTTCTACCTCCTCCTCTGTTCATCAGACCAGCTCCCACAGTATATCTTACAGCTCCTCACTGCCCAGCAACAGCAGAGGAGAGGAGAGTGATAGAATCACACCTGCCACTTTATCGTCAGGGATCCCTCAGCAGAAGAAAGAGGGACATACAAACAGTATCACAGGGAGAGTTGCGGCAAAGAAAGAAAACACAGACAGTGTTAGAAAAAACAGAGTGGCTGTGTCTCAGTATGAAGATGGAACAGGAGATTCAAGCTCAACAGGCACTACTACTGTGCAACATAAACCGCTTCACGGATGGACTCAAGATCTTCAGGAGAGGACTGAGAGCCGCCGTGACGTCTTACCAGAAAACAAAGTCAGTGGTTCTCTTGTAGTGCTGTCTCCAGCTCGGGCCGACACCTCAACCAGTTTGCAGAGCAGCCCTCCGGCACTGATCACACCTTCCCTGTCAAGCAAAACCAGCGCTGAGACTAAACCAACTAGTACTACTCCGGCAGTTTTCATGGCTGGTAATACCATACCGTCTCTTTCTGTGTCTAATGTATCAAAAGAACCCTCAATCAAACCCACATCTCACACCAACCAGGGCCAAGTCAGTTCATCTTTTTTGAAAAAATCCAAGTTCACTTGGGTAAAGAGCCGCAACGTGGGAGGAGTGGACCCTCAACAAGCTAGCTCTATTTCCTCACCCAAAGGCAAAGCTGTGGCTGTTGCCCCAGCATCAGTCTCAAAAGCTGGAGTTGCCAGTGGAAGCTCCCCATTGAGCGTAAACAAGAGAACCCCTGGCAAGAAGCTGCCCCGAAAGCTAAGCTCAATCAATGTAGCCCCCAAGACTTCCAAGTACAAATGGGTCTCGTCCTCTGCTGGAGCCCAATCTAAAGTCCCTCGAAAGTCTCTATCGCCCAAAGCCCTGGCTGTTTCGCAGAGAGCTCTGGAGAAGGGCGAGGTTACCAAGAAACTCAGAGCTCCCTCTGCTAAGATGAGAAAGGGAATTGCGGGTTCCTCTGCCAACTCCTCAACAAGTAGCCGCTACCGCTGGAAGGCTGGAGGTCCGAGTACCTCCGCCGCAGTGGCGGGAGGGACAACAGCGGCCCGTCGTAGATCTGCATTCCACTGGACATCAGAGAAAAGCAACAAAGGAGTGAAAGGAGTTGCTTCCCCATCGGTGACCCAACGTACCTCCTTTATGCCCTCCTCCTCCCCTTCTGGGTTCAAGCTCCGCAGCAGGATGAAAATCATCAGGAAGTCTGCTACTAGGTAAGTAATAGTAACATGGCCATGATCTGATTTTCTTCTAGTCTACGTTCTGCTCTGACACCTTCTCCACATACTGTATGTTCTGTTCGATTTGATTCGTATTTATCTCCAACAATCAACAGTCTGTTGAAAGAAAACAAAACAATATAAATCAAAAGATAAAAACACAAACATAGACAAAACTATCTGATTTTATCAAAGAAATGCTGATATGTAGTCCTGCCCCTACTTCACAATATGCTATTATTACAGAAAAAAAACTAAAATATGTATAGACAGTATACAAAATTGTGGGTTGTACAACAATACACTTACATTACATTTAAATTCCTATTCTTTATTCCAATTTCTTGAGTGTAGCCAGATGGTGGCAGCAAAGTATGGCAGAATAAAATTAAAAAAATATCATTGAGTTAGTAGTAGCCTCTTGTGCTGCTGTGTCACACTCCCTTTCATTAAGGGCCACTCTGGAAAATGAAAATCCCATCAAAGGCCAGGCAAGTATAATTTATTCATTTATTAAGAAAAGTCAAATATCTTTGACTGTATTACTGCATGTTGCCTTTTTTGACATTTGTCACAATCTTTTATTTTTGTTGCTTTTTCTGACGTTTGTGTTGCGTATTTTTGACTTTTGTCGCATTTTTGTTGACATTCAGCAAAAAAAGTTCCTTAGCAGTCGTAGAGTTTAGCAAATCAAACAAAACAACGAATACATTTTGAAAAGTAGTACCACACAGCCGACTCCCAGCAAGCTGATTTTCAGTCTGAATATGAAAACGCTCCGTGGGATTTTCTGAATGTCAAAGTCGTTAAATTCTATTACATTTGTGGGGTTGTGAACCTGAATTGGCCGGAATAAGACCTGCGAGGGGCCAGGTTTTGGCCCTCGGGCCCTAAGTTTGACACATGCTTTAGTGAATTACTGATTACACTGTTGTCCTGTGCCCACAGTGGAGGTGGTTCAGAGAAGGGGACCAGCCCATCAGCAGTAAGGTACTCCCGCGGGGTCGGATGCACTGCTCCACCAGGAGTCCCACAGGAGTCCGGAGGACGCCCTCCAGGGAGCTTGTGTCTTTTGGTAGACACAAGTTGAGGCGGCTTTCCCCCACCTCATCAAGGACAAGTAAGAAGCACACACTTCACATTATAGTATATAGCAGGGGTGGGAAAACAATAGAAAATCCTACGTATCTTGAGTTTCTTTGCGACAGTTTTTAAAATCGATTCTTTCCCCTAGAATCTATATGTTGTATTTATTTTTTTACCAGAGATGCACCTAGATATTTTCTGTTTGTACGGTACCTCTGACGACAACAACTACATCATAATCCATTTCCAGCAAAACAGACCAAAAGCAGAAAAAACAGATGTCATTTTCTTCGTTACAAATGGAATAAAGTCAGACTGACTGACATGAGATGTGCAGTCTTCTTAGAAAACAATTCATTTTTAGAAATGTCCCATGGTATTGTCCCTAGAAGTGTATTACTCAACTTCAAAATCTCAAAAAGTGCTTTGTCTCATGTTTTGTATGCCACTGTTTTCATCTTTCCAATAATTCACACATCCACTATGTCCACTAGATGTCCCACTACATGTCCCACTACATGTGTGACACCAGGGGATGCTGCCTTCTGTTACTCTGTGCTCTCTGCCAAAGACATTATGCTGGGTACGCTTTTCTGGTATTTTGTTAATCTGGTCCTTCTGTGTGATTGTGTTTGAGGCCTGCTATCTGTGAGGTTGGCTTTCATTTGGCCTCTTACCTGATGACAGGACCATATGCATGACTAGTTACATATTTTTATTAGATTGATGTTAACAAATGTTTGCTGCAACGCGTTCAGCCAAATTCTCTTCTATCTGCAAGCCCCACCCCAAAACATCACCACGTCTGTCCGTGCTTAATGCATCAAAGTCAGCACAGAGGATTTGAAACACGCAGGTACAGGTTTGATGTGCCATCAGAGAGATATTTGCATCAACTCTTTTAAACAATACCTGATAGTGGTTTTACTTCCAGCCAATTGAGAACACCATGAGATGTTCTGTGGATTCTTACGTGGTTCTTTGTGTCTCAGTTTATTGCTTTTGTTGACTTCATTTTCTTTCTACTTTGGCATCATGTGTCCTTAAGTGCTGGACAACCTGTGTCCTCAGACAACTGGCAACATGATGTTAGTAGAATATAGTATTACTATTGTATTAACGTATTGTCAGAGTAAACTGTTTTAGCAGCCATTTCACAAGAAATCTGTGTATTGTTAAAAAAAAACTTTATATATTTAAAAACCTTAAATATTTTCTAAATAATTATTATATTTAATAATATATACTATTTATTATATATATATATATATATATATATATATATATTTTCCCAAGATATTCTTGGGGCTGGTTTTACCTTGATCCGCAATTCATTTTAGCTAATCCTCTTAAAATGTCAACATCACTCAAAAATCAAGTTTTTTTTTTTTTTTGACTGCATACTTGAGTATTTTTTCTTTAAGTATACTATATTATCTTATGTTTTCAGTGTTAACACCACATACCTAAAACCTGCTTGTGGTTGGTATGCATTATGGAGTGTGGACAAACCTAACCGGTAATGGTCCCTTCAGCTGTGGCTGTGACAGCTGCTGTTGCAGCCTTCTCCGGTAGAGGGCAGCAGCTCACATCCGTGTAGTCCTTGTCAGGGCTTTGTGTTGCTGGCTGTCACTGGAGAGGCTTACAGGCACACTCTAAAGAGGAGGAGGGGCGAGGTTAATTGATTGCCCAATTCAGCCGTGATGGCGAACAAGTGCCGATAGCGAGTAATTTGCAGAGGTGGAGGCAGGCGGCGTCGCTGCTATCAAGCCCTGGCACCGCTCTCCCTCCAGTAGATAAAAAGGAGCTAATGCATAATTATCCTTTTGCAAATTGGATTGTTTTAACGAACTGTAGAATATAGGCCTAACCTGATGGAAAGCAATCATTGTTTTTACAGCCCCCTCCCCACCCTCCCACCCCCTCTTGCCCCTCCAACCCTCCGGTCATACTGCATGTACCCTACACGCCTCATGCCCATCTTGGTGCAATCTCCCATACTCAATGAAGTCAGAAGACATTAGAAAAGCCATCACTATTAACATTAGGCTTTATTCGTCCCCATGGCTCTGCGTCTATCAGTCTGCTTCTCTTTTTCTGATTCTTTAACTTTTTTCTATGCTTCTTCACACCACCTACGCCCTTCCCCCGTTTCCGTTCCCCTTCATCATTTTTCTGTGTATTCCACGTCATGTGGAGACCCTGAACGGCCCACCGCAGGAACACATGCATCTCTAATTAAAGATGGGCTTTCAGAATTTGGAGACACGGGAAAGGTGGAGCAGGGGTGAGCGCAGAGGAAGATGGAGTGAGGAAAGCTGCTCGTAGCCGTCTGTGCCTCCGATAAGAGCCGCTAATAAAGAGCAAATTGAATTACTAATGATGGGAAGCAGAGTCCCTATAGATGAGCCCGTTAAAAAACAAAACAACAACCTTATGACCACTCACACATGCGTGATAATACACTTGCAAACAATGTTTCTTAATTTCCTCCTCAATGGCCAGTTTTAGCCTCTCCTCTCCACGTTAGGGGTCCTGTTTTCTGAGGTGCTCGCTTATCTGTGCTTTAATTTAAAGAGGGCATGGACCTAAGTAAGCAGTTAGGGCTGTAATGAATCCTGTGTGTGTGTGTGTGTGTGTGTGTGTGTGTGTGTGTGTGTGTGTGTGTGTGTGTGTGTGTGTGTGTGTGTGTGTGTGTGTGTGTGATACATACATACATACATACATACATACATACATACATACATACATACATACACACCTCTGAATTCATTACAGCCCTAACTGCTTACTTATATATAATATGTGTGTGTGTGCTTGCTTGTGCCATGTAGCCCAGATAATCTAATAAAGCAGATAAATGTCAGGAGCGGACAGAACACAGAGACGAAGAGTGCTGAGCTGTGCGGCTTCAAGCCCCATGTGACAGGCTTCTGGAGCGTTTTAGGTCTCTATCTCACTCCGGTTTCTTTCCTCCCTCACCATCTCTCATCCAGTCTCACTCAGGCTTTTTCCTCTCTGTAGCTGTCTCCAGCGCTCCGCTAATATGCCTTGTGACTTTTTTTTTTTAAGCCCAGTACTGCATATCACTTTGCAGACTACAGGCATTTTTCCGTATAATCTTATTCTAGGTCTAAACTTTGACACCATGTGATGAGAGTTCATCTGAATTTCTAAATCACTTTCTGAATAAAATTTAGAGAGCTTATGTAAAATGAACATCAGCAAACTATACTTATGTCAAAGTCTAATATTCTTCTAACTCGTGGCTCCAAATTAGGGCTGGGCAATATATTGATATTATATCGATATCATATGAGACTAGATATCGTCTTAGATTTTGGATTTGGTAATATGGCATAAGTGGTGTTTTTTCCTGGATTAAAGGCTACATAATATGAGTGATGAGTGATGTCATTTTCTGAACTTACCAGCCTGTTGTAACTCTTCAATTATTTGCCTTTACCCACTAGTCATTATATCCACATTACTGATAATTGATTATCAAAAATCTCATTGTATAAATGTTTTGTGAAAGCCCCAGTAGTCAACACAACAATATCGTTGCAGTATCAATATCAAGGTGTTTTATTTTATTTTATTTTCTCCATATCGCCCAGCCCTACTGCAAATAATGATTCATTTATTTATTGGTAGGTCTGCTGATTGCTTTCCCAATAATCCACAGCAGTGCAATGCTTAGCTTCCGTGTCGTTAGCCCTGCCTGCTTCTTCAAACTGGGGACCGCAATCTACTGTAGCTAACACACGGACTATATGGAGAAGTAGCTCATACAACCCCGCTTCAAAAGAGCCGGACTATCCCTTTAAGACACTGTTTTTAAAAACACACGCACCTAGAGCTCTGCAATTTTTACAACTCCCAGTTTTTGGAAGTCAGTTTATCATTTATCTTTGTTTTCACGTGTCTATATTATGATGGTGGTGCTGTTGATCGTATTTAATCAAATATGCAACTGCAGCTGTCACGGCTGAGGGTGAAATGATTGTTGGTGTGAGGATAACTTTGTAAAATCATGTCTCGTGCAACTTAAAACTCCATGGATTTGTTGTTCAAACAGGACTTTGACCTGTATTGTATTGTACATCTCTCCTTGGCTACCGGCGGCAACACACCATAACCAACACATACTCATTTAGTTTATATGGCTGATGTCTGTTTTCAGTCTAACTGCAACCTAACTCTCTCTTGTTACCGAGTTAGTATTTAGTAGTGGGTACTCACTGGCTACTCGAGTTTTACTGCTCAGCTGCTCCCCAGTCTTGTTTACGTAAATTATAAAACACACACACACACTCACACTCACACACTGTCAGATTGTTTGTGTGTTGTAGTAGGAGTGACTCTCTTACACCTTTGCTCTCAGCATCAGCTTACCAACGTGCCGCCCCCTCCACCCCCTGATACCATGGAGCCCATTACCACCACTAAAGAATCTTCCCTTCTCACCCCCACTCCCCCTTCAGGGATCCCGTTACCGTGCCTACAGTGATCCCATTTATTTCACCCATAAATCACATGTGCTGCTCTGCATCGGGGTCCTGCTCGCTCTGACATTTGCCACTTTCTCCAGTGATATGCATGTAGGCTACGCAGCACTGTATGTACGACACATGCTGCGAACACAAATGCAATGCTGTTTGCTTTCCACCATCTTAAGATACCATTTTAATTTGCACATACATCAAAATGTTGACTTGCCTGCTTTAAGACCAGAGGTCAAAAGTACTGTTACTTATAATAATATGACTCGAGTAAAAGTAAAAAGTAGTCATCCAAATAATTACTAGAGTAAGAGTAAAACAGTGCTTGGTGAAAAAACTACTCAAGTAACAAATGATTTATTTTTTAACACAAGCATTCAATCAGACATAATGAAGCTGCTGTTTCACACTGTCACTAAGGTAAACATGCTTCCAATATGAGGCCGGGGGGGTTCCTCCTCGTCTGTGTTGCCTTGCCGACGGCTGATTCGGACATTTTTGTTTTGCTACGACTGTAAAGCTGAGATTGAGTCACGTGACTGCACAACAACGTTTGATTGGTGAAACACAGTCACGTGGTAGAGCCTTTAGAGGAAGTCTCTCTCTCTCTCTCTCTGTCAAAATAAAACATTAAAATGTGGCGTTCGCGGGGGTGGGGGGGACAAAAACAATGACACGTAAAATACCAAAGAGGTAAAAAGATCTGATTGTAGCCTAATGTAGCGGAGTAAGAGTTCAGTTTCTCCACTAATCTACTCAAGTAAAAGTATAGTGATTAAAAACTACTCCTACAAGTATAATTTTTTCCAAAATCTCACTCAAGTAAATGTAACAGAGTAAATGTAACTCGTTACCAACTTCCTTTTTAAGTAAATATGCCAACAGTCTAATAGGACTCAGGCAGTCATTACAGCAGATGATTAAATTACCATCTGGCCTTTTCCACCGTCCACTGCTGACCTAAATGAAGTCTAGGCCCACCTTTGATTCATGATTGGTTCAAGAAATTTAAAAAGAAATCAGACGAGTAGTGCATTATTGAACATGGAGGAAAGTTATGGTTTACCCCAAACTGAGATTGAACAAAGTGCATTTAGATGACCTTTGATTCACCTGCTGCACCTGCACACAGGGGAAACTTGTTTCTGCGTTGCCGTCTGTGCAGACCTATTTATGTACTTCTACCTCTGCTGTTGCTGTTGATCTTCTCTCAGTCTAATCTGAGTCACTGAGTATCATCAGTAGGTCATCATTTAAATGTTTCATGCTCTTAAACCTTCAATCTCCATGTTACTGTCCAGGAAGTTGTTGGTATGAAGACATTACATTTTTGATATGAATGTGAAAACAAAAATCATTGAATATCACTGCCAACCAGTTTGTCTTTGCACTGCACTCTAAAGACAGCTCTGTCCTTTTTTGACTGCAGCTTGGCACTACACATGGTTTTTTTTTTTGGGGGGGGGGGGTGTTTTTCCATTAATGGTACCTGCTGGACCCAACTCAGCCCCGGTGCCCCGTTCTCCTTTTTCCTTTGCAGATTAGTACCGCCTCATGCGTGAGGCAAGCCATGGCTGGTCGCCATAGCAGGAAACTGCTGTGACCCAACGCGACACACACACACACAGAACGTTGAAGGTGTGTTGTTTTTGATTCTCGGCGTGTTGCGACAACCAAAAGGCAAATTAGTTTATAATGAACCTCGAGGCAGCAAAACACAAAAAACACAGTGATTAGTGCTGTGATTAGTGCCGATTCTCTCCGACCTATCAGCAGTCTGCAGGTTTTCACGTCTCCTTTTGGTATCACCTCAGCTCGCTTGGAACCTCGACTGAGATAGTACTAGAAAATGTACCTGTTAGAAGGTACCAGGGACTTTTTTTTTTTTCATCCATCCATCTTCATCCGCTTATCCGGAGTCGGGTCGCGGGGGCAGCAGCTCCAGTAGGGGACCCCAAACTTCCCTTTCCCGAGCCACATCAACCAGCTCCGACTGGGGGATCCCGAGGCGTTCCCAGGCCAGGTTGGAGATATAATCTCTCCACCTAGTCCTGGGTCTTCCCCGAGGCCTCCTCCCAGCTGGACGTGCCTGGAACACCTCCCTAGGGAGGCGCCCAGGAGGCATCCTTACCAGATGCCCGAACCACCTCAACTGGCTCCTTTCGACGAAGGAGCAGCGGCTCTCCGAGCTCCTCTCGGATGACTGAGCTTCTCACCCTATCTCAAGGGAGGCGCCAGCCACCCTCCTGAGGAAACCCATTTCGGCCGCTTGTACCCTGGATCTCGTTCTTTCGGTCATGACCCAGCCTTCATGACCATAGGTGGGGTAGGAGCGAAAATTGCCCGGTAGATCGAGAGCTTTGCCTTCTGGCTCAGCTCTCTTTTTCGTCAACGGTGCGATACACAGAATGTAATACCGCACCGGCTGCTCCGATTCTCCGACCAATCTCACGCTCCATAGTCCCTCACTCGCGAACAAGACCCCAAGGTACTTAAACTCCTTCACTTGGGGTAAGGACTCACTCCCCACCTGAAGAAAGCACTCCATCGGTTTCCTGCTGAGAACCATGGCCTCAGATTTAGAGGTGCTGATCCTCATCCCAGCCGCTTCACACTCGGCGGCGAACCGATCCAGTGAGTGCTGAAGGTCACAGACCGATGATGCCATCAGGACCACATCATCTGCAAAAAGCAGCGGCGAGATCCCGAGCCCACCGAACTGCAACCCCTCCCCGCCCGACTACGCCTCGATATCCTGTCCATAAATATTACAAACAGGATTGGTGACAAAAGCGCAGCCCTGGCGGAGGCCAACCCTCACCTGGAGCGAGTCCGACTTACTGCCGAGAACCGGACACAGCTCTCGCTTTGGTCATACAGAGATTGGATGGCCCTGAGAAGGGACCCCTCACCCCATACTCCCGCAGCACCTCCCACAATTTCTCCCGGGGACCCGGTCATACGCCTTCTCCAGATCCACAAAACACATGCAGACTGGTTGGGCATACTCCCAGGCCCCCTCCAAGATCCTTGCGAGTGAAGATCTGATCCGTTGTTCCACGGCCAGGGCGGAATCGCATTGTTCCTCTTCAATCCGAGGTTCGACTATCGGCCGAACCCTCCTTTCCAGTACCTTGGAGTAGACTTTACCAGGGAGGCTGAGAAGTGTGATACCCCTGTAATTGGCACACACCCTCTGGTCCCCCTTTTTTAAAGAGGGGAACCACCACCCCGGTCTGCCACTCCTTAGGCACCGTCCCAGACTTCCACGCAATGTTGAAGAGGCGTGTCAACCAAGACATCCCCTCCACACCCAGAGCTTTCAGCATTTCTGGACGGATCTCATCAATCCCTGGGGCTTTGCCGCTGTGGAGTTGTTTTACTACCTCAGCGACTTCCACCAGGGAAATTGGCGACAATCCCCCATCATCCTCCAGCTCTGCCTCTACCACAGAGGGCGTGCCAGCTGGATTTAGGAGTTCCTCAAAGTGCTCCTTCCACCGCTCTATTACCTCCCCAGTTGAGGTCAACAACGTCCCATCCTTGCTGTAAACAGCTTGGATGATTCCTCGCTTCCCCCCTCCTGAGGTGGCAAACGGTTTTCAGAAGCACCTTGGTGCCGACCGAAATCCTTCTCCATGTCTTCTCGAACTTCTCCCACACCCGCTGCTTTGCCTCTGTCACGGCAGAGGCTGCAGCCCTCGGGCCCGTCGGTACCTTGCAACTGCCTCGGAGTCCTCGGGATAACATATCTCGGAAGGACTCCTTCTTCAGTCGGACGGCTTCCCTGACCACCGGTGTCCACCAGGGTGTTCGTGGGTTACCGCCCCTTGAGGCACCTAAGACCCTAAGACCACAGCTCGCTGCCGCAGCTTCAGCAATGGAAACTTTGAACATTGTCCACTCAGGTTCAATGCCCCCAGCCTCCACAGGGATGCACGAAAAGCTCCGCCCGGAGGTGTGAGTTGAAAGTCCGTCGGACAGGGGCCTCCTCCAGGCGTTCCCAGTTTACCCGCACTACCCGTTTGGGCTTACCAGGTCTGTCCAGAGTCCTCCCCCATCCCCTGACCCAGCTCACCACCAGATGGTGATCAGTTGACAACTCTGCCCCTCTCTTCACCCGAGTGTCCAAAACATACGGCCTCAGATCAGATGAAACGATTATAAAATCGATCATTGACCTTTGGCCTAGGGTGCTCTGGTACCACGTACACTTATGAGCATCCCTATGTTCGAACATGGTGTTTGTTATGGACAATCCATGACTAGCACAGAAGTCCAACAACAAACAACCACTCTGGTTCAGATCAGGGAGGCCGTTCCTCCCAATCACGCCTCTCAAGTATCTCCATCATTGCCCACGTGTGCGTTGAAGTCCCCCAGCAGAACTATGGAGTCCCCTACTGGAGCCCCATACAGGACTCCATTCAAGGTCTCCAAGAAGGCCGAATACTCCGAACTCCTGTTTGGTGCATATGCACAAACAACAGTCAGAGTTTTCCCCCATCACCCGCAGGCGTAGGGGGCGACCCTCTCGTCCACCGGGGTAAACTCCAACGCAGCGGCGCTCAGCCGGGGGGCTTGTGAGTATCCCCACACCCGCCCGGCGCCTCACACCCTGGGCAACTCCGGAGTAGGACAGAGTCCAACCCCTATCCAGGAGTACGGTTCCAGAACCGAGACTGTGCGTAGAAGTAAGCCCCACCAGATCTAACTGGTAGCGCTCCACCTCCCGCACAAGTTCCGGCTCCTTCCCCCACAGAGAGGTGACGTTCCACGTCCCCAGAGCCAGCCTCTGCCGCCCGGGTCTGGTCCGTCGAGGTCCCTGACCTTCGCCGCCACCCATGTGGCTGCGCACCCGACCCCAGCGGTTCCTCCCACAGGTGGTGGGCCCATGGGATGGAGATAGGGGGGGCCACGTAGCTTCTTCGGGCTGTGCCCGACCGGCTCCGTGGCAAACCCGGCCACCAGGCGCTCGCTGACGAGCCCTCCGTCCAGGCCTGGCTCCAGACGGGGGCCCGGGCCTCCTTCCGGGCAGGGTCACTCCCTCTCTTCCTCGATTTTGCATAGGGCTTTTGAACCATTCTTTGTCTGGCCCCTCACCTGAGACCACTTTGCCATGGGAGACCCTACCAGGAGCACACAGCTCCAGACAACACAGCCCTCAGGTTCATAGGGACACACAAACCTCTCCACCACGATAAGGTGATGGTTCCCGGAGAGGAACTTTTTTTTTTTTCAAAATGGAAAACCAAAAAAAGGCGAGTCGAGGCGAGTCCAATAGATACCATGCGGTGGAAAAACACCACTAGTTTGTTTCTTTGCATCATTCTTTGGTTCACACAAGCTCCAGTTTCTCCCACTTTTCCTTCACACCACAGCCACTTGTCCTGCACTCTTCTCTCACTGACTCACACACCCACACACACTCCCAAAGGCAGCTTATAGAGGAAATGAACTCCCTATGTGTTTGTTTGGACATCACAGCCCACAGCTGGTGTTGCTATGTGCATACTGGAAGTGACTTGATATCTAATGTACGTGTATACTGATTATTCTCAGAACTTTTTTTTGTTGTGTGTGTGTGTGTGTGTGTGTGTGTGTGTGTGTGTGTGTGTGTGTGTGTGTGTGTGTGTGTGTGTGTGTGTGTGTGTGTTTCTCCCATCAGCTGTCTTTCTACATACCGTTCTCTGAATGCCATTCTCCAGTGCTCCCATAGTATTATCAGTTGAACAACAAACACGCATTTGCACTGTGTGGATCTTAACCTAACGCAAAAAACATGCACGCACTCAACCGTGCACACGCTGGCATTCTGCTCATTCCTTTTCAATTTCTCAGGCTCTCTGTGTCTGACAGGTGGACCTGTGTCCTCGCTTTCTGTCTGTGTCTCTGTCTGCGTGTCCTTTCTCTTTCTTTCTCTTTATATGTCACCATTTGACACATTCACACACACACGGAACAAATTCTAAACTAATGACAATGTTGATCTAGTTTGACAATGCATTATACATTTCCTGAGGAATTCCTGAAATCACAAGTAATAATGAAAAAGTGATAATGTGTTGTCATGACACCCCCCCCTTCCCTCCTATTTGTCAGGAAAAACATGATCCTTTGAGACTTTTGTCTGTCAGTTGACTGTTAATTGTTACCTAACAAACCGTACACTTCATCAAACTCAATACATGAAATAATCTTATATAATATACAGTAGGGCTGGGCAATGTAGAGAAAATCAAATATCACGATTTTCCTGACCAAATACCTTAATGTCAATGTTGCAACGATATTGTACGGTTGACTATTGGTGCTTTAACAAAATGTTATTTACACAATGAGAGTTTTGATAAATTATCACCAGAAATGATTTAATGACTTAGTGGGTAAAGATAAATAATACAACAGTCTGGTAAGTTCAGAAAATTGCATCACTTTACTGTAATACAGCCTGTAAAACCAGGAAAAGACAACACTTACCCTAACACTAACACACGTAACACTGCCATAGTACGATATCCAAAATCTAAGACAATATCGAGTCTCACATCGCGATTACCACCGTATTACCATAATTATTTAGGCAGAAACTGTTTGTTTTCTACTTAGGTTTTAGCATTTAGGAGGAAAAAGTAGCTTCAACCCTTGCATGCATATATATTTGTGCCTGCTATAAACAGTATGGCTATTTGGTTGCGTGAATGATTCAGTTTCTCATGTTTGATGGTATCTTGGATGGGCCCTGTATAGCTCTCTGACGCGGTGCACAGTAACACTTGGCATTTTGATTAACCTCTTAGGACCCAGGCAGCAGTGCAGGCCAGTGATCAGACCCCTGCGCATACAGTATGTCCACATAACAGTAACTCATAACCGGTATTGTAAGACCCCTCCTCCTTCCATGGACTCTCATCAAACTGTCAACTGGCCATAATTAAAGTTCTGACTCTTTCTGGATCAACATGCAGATGGACCTTGCTTGCTTCATGGACACACTAAACCTTGGTCATCTGTTTAAAAAGTTTCAAATGGCTTAACAGGTTTCACATATTTTCATTAAGAACAAAAAAAAACTGAACTCCCAAGATGAGCTCATAGTGCTGGTTGCCATCCAGAGGGATGTGAGAATTTTTATCCTTCGTATCTATGGGGGGTGATGAGCGGCAAGTGTTGAAATGTGTCATCAATACTATTGAGTCCAGAAACTTTAGCCTGAGATGACTGAGTCCTTCCCAGTTAAGGGGGTAAATGTTTTCTCGGTATCCAGAGGAGTGGCCCATGTGCCAGGCTGTGTGAATAAATCAGAAACCTAACAGGACGCGGGCAAAGGGTCACTAACACATGGCAGGCAATGTCCGTGTCATTTAATTGGTAAATGGCTTTGCTGGGGTTGAGTGCATTGCCATCTTTGGCCATGGGGGTATGAATCCTGACAATAATGGAACTTTCCAGTGTTTAAACAGACACATGCCCAATTCCTCATGACTTTGTCTTCTGCATACAGACTGTGGTGTTATTAAGTGGTTCCCAAATTTTCCCATGTCAAGGACCCCTAAACCGACACACAATAGACACGGACCACCGCGGCCACCGAAGCGCAGCAACCCATTGTTGTCTCTGTCATTTCTACGTCACCCGGATTGTTGGTCTGATTGGTTGAAGGACTATCTAATTGTGTACAAAGTCATTTGAACTATGCCCGTTGGTCCCGCCTCTCCCCAGACCAACGCTCAAGCTCAAATCTATTGAGCTTGGCTTGGTCTGGTGACTAACACGGACCCCCATTTGATAAGATTTCATCCCAGGGTCCCCCATCTGATAGGACTTTTTTTTTAAAAAGTTTTATTACAGAAAGTGTATGAAACTCATGACCAAAATAGTATAATATACTTTCTGTCATTGTGTTACTTACGGATGGAATTATAGTTAAACTACGTTATTTATATATACCCTTTTTTGCTGGGGACCCCTTTGAAACTTCTCAAAGCCCCTTGGTAGCCCCCGGGCCCCCAGTTTGAGAACCCCACTGGTGTAATGTATACAGTTCAAGTAATAATTAAAATCATTAAAAGTCTCCAATGTTGAAATTACACTAAACTCAACATAGTCATGGAGCAACATCTAAACTCAGTTAATTCTTAACTCAGTGTGGGTCAATGCTGTGCAGTTATGGCCTTGTTGTGTGGCATAAAGCATGTGTGTTCTGGTAACGGGGGGTGGAGGGGTGGGGGGGTAAGAGGCCATTAGGAGCTACTCCATAAATCTTCACCTTATGTCAGCTGGGAATCAGGCTGGTACAGCCGCCCGGGCCCCTCACCCTGCTGTACCCCTGTCCCTATGACAGTAACCCTATCTCCCCCAGCTCCCCTCCATATGTCTGCACACACTGATGTGTTACCATAATAATCATTGGGGGTGTGCCGTTTACGTGGGAAGAGGAGCAAAGAGACTGAGGAGTGCTCGGCATGTTAATTATGTCTCACACACACACGGACATAGACACATGGTACAGAAGGGATTGTATGACTGATGGGATTGGGGAGGGGTTGAACACTGGTTGGTCATTGTGGCCAGGGCAGTGTTATCTGGGCACTGAGCATGGCTGTTGACACTGGGATTGTTTTTTTGACTTCAGGATCTTGTTGAGGACTTCTAGAAGGGTTATAAATTGTTCTGTTTAATTGCATTCTTTTAAGGGGTTGTCTTTGGAACCTCTGTATTAGTTTTACAGAGCCAAAGTTGAATTGAGGATTAGTGTAAAGCAGATATTCCAGTTCCTTTGGAGCTACACTGCTCCATGTTTTCCTTTTTGGTAGGGGATTTCATTCTAGCTGACTAATAAGGGACAATTTGTGACTCAAAGGCCATGAAAAACTCAATAATGTAATGTACTTTCTTACCTAGATTCTTAATCTGAGCCACGGGTACCTACATTAATACACATTTTCTGCCATGTTCTTGTTTTTTTTTTGCCAGTGTTAATCCATTCTTATCAAATCACAACCACAGTTGTGTTTTTTTTTTTCTCTACCAGTTTTAACATTTGTATATTTGACGTTATTGAGAAATACTTATTACTTGTCTATGGTGGTGCACTTCTACACAGCCATCATTGAGTCCTTCTTCACGTCCTCCTTCACCATCTGGTACGCTACTATCACTGCCAAGGACAAGGGCAGACTGCAGCGTGTTATTCGGTCTGCAGAGAAGGCGATTGGCTGCAATCTGCCGCCGCTCCAGGACCTGTATGCCACCAGGACTCTGAAGTGTGCTGGAAAGATCGGGGCTGATCCCTCCCATCCCGGCCACAAACTCTTTAAAGTTCTGGCAGGAGGCTGAGGTCCATCAGGACCAAAACCTCCCGCCATAAGAACAGTTTTTTTTCCATCTGCCACTAGTCTTATCAACAAGGCCCGGGACCCACACTGACACTCTCCCGACTCTACCCCTGGATCTACATGGCACTGTACTTACTTACTTGCTCTTCTTATTTGTAGGGGTCCAAGTCTGAGGGGCCTGGGAACCGTGTTTGCAAGTCAAAGGCTATTGCTTTCCTAAGGTTTCTTATTATTCTTCTTGACTGATACTACAGCCTAAACTGTACATGTTGGGGGGGTTGCCGTTTTCAGGAGTGGTCCAGGTCCTGCAGGGACCTTGGACTAAAAATATGCAGCCATTTCCACCACTTGGCCTTATAACTCCCAAATCGTGCATCGCACATAATAAAGCCACACATCCACGTGTTCCCTAATTTCAGCTGAATCTCCAGATATAGTCCACGCCCATTTCTGCCTAGATTTTTATGCGAGATAAATCGCGATTTATTGTAAACCTACTTTTTCTAACTCTTCCTAGACCATGCAACCAATCTGCATGAAACATGGGAAGTAGCATCTCCATATTGAGCTGACAAAAAGTTATCAAAAGAATTTTTATCGTATTAAAATTGCGCAAATTACTCACAAACAAATTTGCGTAGATAGGTACAAATACATGAACTTTGCCATTTCTCGGCCAAAATAAATGCTATCAACGCAAAACTTCTTTTTTGACATGACTGTCTGAGGCTCGTCAAACAATTTTACAAACCACTAGGGGGTGCTACAAGTACAAAAACTTTATATCTCAGAGAAAATACAGAGCAGACTCCCAAGACCAATACTCAATCTCAAATCTGTTGAGCTTGGCTAGGTCTAGTGATAGCCGGACTAATGGGGAATTTAATTCAAGTTAAGCAATACTTGGCTTGAAAAAAAATTAAGGACTTAGTTGATGTTGTGATAAAAGTCTTAAATGTCATTCATAATGGTCTTAAAAATGTCTTTAAAAGTCTTAAATTTGACTTGGTGAAACCTGCCGAAACCCTGCATCAGTGCTTCAAAAGGGTCATGCATGTTTAGGCATTAGATGTATGTTGTGTTGCCAGCACTGCATAGGTCACACTCTATGTGTATGGTGTGTAATATGATGTTGTAAAGTGTATTGTCATACGACAGATTGTAGGACCCCAGGAAGAATAGCTTTTAGCTTATGCTGAAGCTTCCAAACACTAACCACACACACAGTGCACAAGCTGTTGTCAATAAATTCCAGACTTTTCTCTCCACACTATTCCTTTTGCTGGTCTTCTATCTGCAGTCACATTTTGTGATTGCACCCCAGCACCATCACTCTATTGCTGTACTTCCTCTCTGTCAACAGGGATTAAATGTATTTCCCTAATGAATGTCTTGGCTGCAAGTCTCAGTATGCTGGGGGAGCCAAGTAGGGGCCAAGACCCTTATTCCTGTAATGCTAGTGTTGTATGGTCATGTGAACTGATAATCCCTTCTTGCTCAGTACTCAGGTTTTATGATCATAAACTCATATCTTTTTTATCTCTATCGTTCTGTCCCCCTTTTAATCTTATACCCTCCCCCTCCCGCTTGCCTACTCCATCTGGTTCTCCATCGCAACCCCAGAGCCAGGCACTAGGTCAAGGCCCCAGGCTGAGGAGAAACCTGACCCCTTATCTTCTTGCCATTTTTTTTTTTTTTTGACAGCCATTCCAGCTTTCCATTTTAGTCATAGCGGACTGGTCACCCGAACCCCCCATGTCTATTCTGGTCTTGTTGAGTTATTCAGTGACCCTCTACTATCTCCAGTCCCTACTACTGCTTTCCCTCCCATTTAAGTACCTCTTTTCCTCTCGGTCAACACTCGTCCCCTCCTTTCCTTTCTCTCCTTTGCATCTGTGTCCTCCCCATGGGGAAAGTTAAGCTTTGTCTACTCTCTTGGGCCCCCCAGATTTTTAACTGTGTACCTCCAGCCATGATTGGGACGCAAACCTCTGAGCTCAATTCCCAGACTTTCCCTTATGTCCCTGACCTCCCTGCTTGCAGACAGAGGGTAGACTTCTTAAGCCCACCATAACCTCCTTACAGGTGTTCCCCAGACCATTAGTGCTACTGTTGGTCTTGGAACAAATGTGGAGCAGATTCTACAGAGAACAGAGACATGATGCACAGGTGTAAACTGAATGATTGATTGGTCCTGTCAGCCACTTTTTCTTGGTCTCTTTAAACAATAATTCCAGATTTTTTATTTTTTTTTATTATTATTTATTTATATTTATTTTGTAACCAGCGTCATGTAAATATTGTTTTGTTGCAACAAGCACACACTACATCTTAACATTGTAATGTAGTTTAAATCTTGATTAATGGGGCGGCCTCTGGCTCACCCAGTGGGAGGGAGTCCTGCAGCGGCCCGGGTTTGAATCCGAGCTGCGGCCCTTTGCTGCGTGTCATCCCCCATCTCTGTCCCCCTTTCATGTCTACCCACTGTCAATAAAGGGAAAAGCCCCCAAAAATAATCTAAACAAAAAAACTTGATTATTGTATTTTCTTTAATAGTTAAATCATATTATGATAAACTCATACGGTCTCATTACAGGATTTGATTTCTGTGAAGGCATCAAATTACTCGTTATTTTCAGTTTATCTTCACATATAGTAAGTCAAAGAGAAGCAGCAATTCCTCATGAATAAATCAATTAAAATCGTCCGCAAATATTTTTGTGTTGATTGACTAAAGGCTGTTTTATGGTTGTGAGGAGGCTCCACGCAGAGCTTTTGCTGTACCCTACGTAAGTGGCCTTGTGTGTGTGTGTGTGTGTGTGTGTGTGTGTGTGTGTGTGTGTGTGTGTGTGTGTGTGTGTGTGTGTGTGTGTGTGTGTGTGTGTGTGTGTGTGTGTGTGTGTGTGTGTGTGTGTGTGTGTGTGTGTGTGTGAGTGAGTGAGGGAGAAGTGAGAGAGTGATGGTGATTATCTTAGTAGTGAGAGAAACAAAGTGTCTCCTCTGTGCTTTCTGACCACGGTGGGGAATCTGCAGCAGGACAAGTTAACCCTCTCCTTGATTTCATGTTGTTGATGGAGAAGGAGAACCAGGAAATGAGTTGGGGGCAACGCTAACAAGTCACGGCCGAGCGACTAAGCTAAGTTACATTTTTCGAGAGGTGCGCATCAGGCTACGGCGTAGGGTCCGGTGTAGACTCAGAGGGGCCTGCGGGGGTACGCCTAGATTCTACGCACAACCATTAAACGGCTCTATTTCAGCTCTATGCTATGTTTTATTTGATTAAAGAATATAAGAACATCCCCAGGTTAGCCATAGTTATAGCCAAAAGAAAAATATCACCCACTCACAGTTTCACAGACAGATGTTGTTCTACTGTACCTACCAAAGTTCAGCATGAACAGTTGTCCTGTACGATGATTCTTACCCATGTTTCGGGTTTGTTTACTTGTTAGTTTTCCTGCAAGACGAAGTGGTTAAAATAAGGAGCGGATTGTTTGGCAGCTCATATTTCTTGTCCCGTTGAACTTTATTTCAAGAAGAACTAAGATCTGTGTTCCCAGACCCCGGCAATTAGCCTCGTGAGTACAATTTGTCTAAACAAAAATAAATGATGGCCAAAACTATGAAACTAGGAATTGTAAAAGTTGAAGATGTAAAAAAAATAAATAAGTGTAATTGTGCTTTAATTTGTCCTCTCTCTATTGCATTAATCTGTTCTCCCCTGCTCCTCAATCACACACCTCATCAGCCTCCCCCACTCTTACCCTCAGTGTTTTCATGTGTCCCCCCCCCCCTTCCTCCTCCACAGGCCATCGGCTGTGATTTGGTATTTAGTAATGGATGATTGTTTGTGTTTGTCAGTCAGTACGCTCTTGTTAAAGGGCTTTAAGATAACTGCTAATTCCAGCAGGGCTGTATTGATTACCCGCACTGGGTGTGAGGTGTTTTATAGCTCGAGAAGAGCGCTGCATCCCCCTCCATCACCCTTCCCATGCTCCTTCAGTACCTTCTCCCTCGCCCCCCCTCGTCAAGGGTCTCTCTCTCTCTCTTTCGTTGCATAATTAATGCTTAACCTATTTAATTAGTGAGATTTGCTCTGAACAGAAGCAGAGTAATTGAGTCCTCGAGTGTGTGTGTGTGGGGGGGTGTTTGCCTTTATCTGTGTGTTTCCGCCACCCGTACCGTAATCGCAGCACGAAGTCTTCCCCCTACACTCCCAGATGAAATGGCTCGTATGATTTACAGTCGCACTGTGGCTTCACCGTGGCTGTCAGTGAGTTGGCATTAGCGCCGTTGGCATTTGTGGTAGCGGAGGTGTGACCGTTTTGGCATGGCAACTCCGACGCTGGAAGCTTTGGTCTCTTCCAGCAGCCGTCATGCCAGCAGGGTTGGCATCGAGGGCAGCGGGGGGGGTTAGCAGCGATGGGTGAAGTGCTCGGACTATAAACTCTAGCTGTGATATTAATACCAGGTACTACAGGTCCAAAAAAAATGATGGAGGATTTGTTGGTCATCTTTGGTGTTGTAATTGAGGCTCAACACTTTGGCCCTGCATTCTGATCGAAATGACTGAAGCTGAATGTCCCAGGAGTCACAGTGCTCTGTTGGCAGAGTATCAATGCC
This sequence comes from Etheostoma perlongum, assembly GCA_026937815.1. Taxonomy (NCBI): domain Eukaryota; kingdom Metazoa; phylum Chordata; class Actinopteri; order Perciformes; family Percidae; genus Etheostoma; species Etheostoma perlongum. Next base: position 3,761,993 of record CM049379.1, on the reverse strand, counting down.
TCTGCAGACACCAACATGTCAATCTATTATCTATTATGATTCAGAAAACATTGTATTCTAAAAGTAATTCAACGGCCATATGTCAGAGTTTGCATAGCTGTCAGCCATGTGATCAACCAATAAAGGTTATTTATTAGCGATCACCTTTTAAAGGAACTTTTAAAACTTTAGGGTAAGGGTCTATTAGTTTAGTCTACTAATGTGAGAATATGGTAAAAACTGCCATTCACACTTTTCCATTTTCTTTATTATTATTTTTTTTGTCCGCTGTCCAAAACCTAATGATATAAATCTGAGAAAAGCAGCCTGTCCTCGCAAATAAGAAACTGGAAACAGAGAATCTTTAATTACCTTAAAAAAATGAATTTCTAATAGACATAGGTGCTGATTCATCGTCTGATGATTGGTTTCTGATCTGCTTTAATTACTAATCCTTTCAGCGCCACACCACACAGCTGAACATCAGTAAAACATGAATTTGTATTTGGTGGTGTCTTGATGATTAGTTGATCTGCTTTTAATTTAAAGCCTGGCTGGTGGTAAGGTGTGGTATCAGTGGTTAGCGTCTGCTGGCAGTGATACAGGTTGACTGTGATCCCACATTGGGCGACGACACGCCGTGGCAGGCGGCAGCACTGGGCCCAGAGACGGATGCTGGTCCTGGTTCCATCACGTCCAGCAGAAACTTGGCTGGAAAACCCAGTACTATTAATACTCACCTGGTAGTGGGTCAGGGGGTAGAGTCAGATGAGGACACACACCTGCGTATGTATAGTATGCACACGTGCATGAGCACTGGCAGGTCCTACTGTTTGTCTGGATTTCTGTTGTCACAGAGTCACTGGTGTGATGAATCAAGTCTTTTTGTAATGCCACGAGGTATCTTAATCCAGTCCTCTCTACACATTCCTAATCTTTCTCCTGAAATATCCTCAAGTGAAACATGGAACAAATGCTAAACTCATGACAATGTTGATTTAGTTTGGCAATGCAGTATACATTTCCTAAGGCCTTCCTGAAATGAAATGACATAATCGTATATAATATACAGTCTAAATGTTCATTTAGCTATTATTATTTCATATATATTGTATGTATGTATATTGTATCCTATAATTTTGTGTATGTTGTATCCTAGTATTTCATTTATATTTATATTCTGTGCTGTGTGACTGATATTTTGCTGCTATTTAACTACACTTGGCAATAAAAATCAAGGGTTTGTACTACCTGTGAGTGGGTCAGGGTGTACAACCACATTCAGGACTCACAAACTCTTAAACACACACACACTTAAACACACACCTGCACCTGTGCACACACGTGCATGAGCACCGGCAGATCCTACAGTTGCATTCCTGTCAGTGAGCTGCAGAGGGGGCTCTGCACATGTTCTCTGCTGGCTCAGCAACCTGAGCAACTGTTGAACTCCTTCTCCTGTTCACATCAGCGTCAGCGTAACTCACAAGTTCAGGTGAATTGGACACGTGTGCATAGATGTGCTTTGTGTCGGCATCTTAAATCAATGGCAACCATGTCAACTGATTTTCTGAATTCAGCTTGACCCCTGACTACCTAATTAAAAAGTTTTGAAAATGATGACCAAGAAACATTACTTCATGGCTGTGCGACGCAGTCAAAAGTGATGCATTCCTGCCTTCTGTTTCAGTCCCAGATTATTCTAATTTTTGGACTCACTGACAAATGAGATAGAAAATCCCTGTCTATCTAACAAAACGTGTTAGGTTTGATTAAAAGAGATGGCTTTCATTTACTCTCAGCTTTTGGGCAAACAGCGTACAGCAAAGCACATACATTAGTACACCAGGCACGCAAAAATATTACAATAAATGGACCAGGTAAGGACTAGTGATGAAAGCAAATGCAAGAAATTACAATTTAAATTACATCCAGCAAACAAAACATCTCATGCATCATACAGAAGAATCTTGACATCAATACATATCATATACAGTATAACCTGCCCATTTCAAGTGGTAATAAATGGAGTGGACAGAACATGATGTAGTTATTATTATCTATGTTAAGAATAACAGCATTTTTTAAATATTATTCTGTTGTTTGGATCTTTTTATTTGTAGGCATGTTGCTCCAGGTGAATTGTTTTCTTCATGGATGCTGGGATGTTGAGTTGCGTATTTTAGCGGCATGTAGTCAGGTTGACCTTAACCACAGTATGACAAATAGCCAGCCTGTGTAATGAATATAAACATATATAGGAATAGTCTTACATGGGAGACGTGCATCTTCATCAGTGTCCAGAATTCTCACTAGTGGTTTAAAATACTTGCACAGGTGCACTTTTTCTAATTAAGGTTTTTAACTTAATACATGCAGACACACTCTTATTTCTCTTTCTGAAATTCTGACTCAAACCTTGTGTCTTTTTTCGCGGGGGGGCACACACTGCTATCAGTGGCAGAGAGCAGAGAGTGACTGTGAAAGAGAGTATAGTATTGATCTGGGGCAGTTCATTTTCTGCTGTCCCTGGTGAGTTGCTCTCGGGGAAATAGCTAGTTTGTCTCCTGTCATTGTAGCTTCAGAGTTAAAGAGGAGTAAAAGAAAGAAAAGAGAGGTGGGGGGAGAAAGCCACTTGTCTAACGGGGACAAGAGCATCACAAATGCAAAGACCTCCTCAGTCACACAGGAACAGCAGCATCAAACTGTCATTTGGGTCTAAAATATCGTGTTTATGCACAGGATTAACACACATGTTGGGATTTGTTTATGTGGTCAAATGTATCTACATGTGGGGCTAATATTGTGTGGGCGCTCCTGAAGAAAGCTATATTGATCATTTGCCGTTTACTGTCCCCTCTTCCCTTGTAAATTGCTCTGTGGGAAGTGGTTAATTTGTCTCCTGTCCGGGGGGAGGGTGCTCTCTCTCTCTCTGTGTGTGTGGGTGTGTGTGTGCGTGCCACATGTGTGTATGTCTGTGGTGTGTATGTGTGGTCAATTTGTGTTCTGTCTTTGGTGGGCTTAGCTGTTAAATACTTCACTCGGTCTCCGTGGAGACACACTGATATCATTGACCGTCTTGTTGATGACAGTAACGCTGAACTGATTGCCAAATTAGCCGCCATTAATAATATAATCTCAAATGTAAACAGAGAAAATGAATGGCAGTGTGAGCTAGTGAAAGTAAAGAAAATCACAATGTTAATGTTTTTTTTTGTTCATGTTTGGTGGTTTGTTTTCTTTTCACCCTTAAAATGATTCTCACTGTTCACCGTCACCCCTTAGCTATCTACGTTCTGGCCTAATACTCAAAATAATAGAAAGGACAATCATAAAAAAGCAAAAGAACCAAAACTAAGATCAATTACATCACTCTTTAATTTCCTTATCCCTCTGTAGTATATACTATATAAAGAAATACCACACAAACAGCATATGTTCAGGGACAAACTAGCAAGTGCAACTCTGTAACTCTAACAATATAAAAACAAAAAAACTACATATATGACAAAAATAAGTAAGCGAGAACTTTTTAGTGTGCCATCTTCATCAAAAAAGTATCTGTTCAGCAGACATAGGAGATGTCCATGTAGGCAAAAATCTATGATGTGCTTTAAGTCATGTGAAAGCTATCAAGTCCCATGTCTTTATGACATGTCCAGTATATACTCCATGTCTATCACATTATACTATGACTAAACCAAAAGGTCAGGTCATATAGTGAAATAAAGAAGTCGCATACTTTCATTCTGTCTCCGGCTCTTGCAGAGAGACATTAGATCCTGCTAACTCCGCCAGTTTATAGCAGCCCATCTTACTGTATGCCTGCATGTGTGCAGTTCTTTGTATAGTTTCGAGAGGATTACCATACTGCACTTAACATCCAGGCTCTTCTGTCAGTGCATTCCTGCTTTAATAAGTTTGTACATAGTTAGTCCCTGCACGCCCGCTCCCCACGGCTCCATTGTATAGGATGGTTTAAATGTAGATGACAAATTTAATTTCCATGTGAATGACAAAAAAAGACACATTTAATGATAGGCAGTGATAAATTCTTCAACTGTTCTTTTAAATACATACAGTGTGGAGAATTATTGGCAGGTCCTAATCTACTAGCTGGACTTGATATAGAAAAAAAATCTGTCATTATTTTCTGAAGCCATGTTATGGCATCATGCATGAAGTAGTTCATTTTTTTCCTACATTTTCTCTTCAGTAATCTGAACGTGTGATGATACAATAAATGCCATATGTTTTTGTAGCGGATGTCTTGACTTTTATAAGTCTACTCTTAAAGTTGTTAGAACTGAGGCTTTCAGCCACCCTGACTTTGAAGGACCTTTATTAGTATATATGCCTCTGTGTATGTGTTTGTGAGCGGACCATGCCAGTGGTTCAGCTTTGGGGTCCGCTCCGAGCAGATGCCCGCTTCTCCTGGTTACGATCAGCAATTTAGCGGGCTGCTGCCAGCTCTTCCCTGGCCCAAAGGGACCAATTAGGCCCTGGCAGCTGCACCCAGAGTGCCACCATGGAAAAAAAGGGGCTGTGGGTAGGTGAGGATGCTGCACAAGAGAAGGGCAGACAGAGCTAAGGACACACATGTACAAATGGAGAATAACATCACTGAGTTATTACAGAGAGAGTCCAATACTGAGTCTAAAGAGAGGATAGAGCCAAAAAAGGTTTTTTTTTTTTTTTGTATGTATCCTGTCTTGGTCTTCTTAAGGATTGGAAAGTGGCGAGTGGAAGACTTCTCGGCCCCCTGCCCTAACCAAATTTACACCCAAGCCGACAAGTCACCTGATTGTCCCTTATTACGCCGTCATCCCTCTCGACCTTTAGCCCCTGAACCCTCACTTTTCACCTGCTCGGTGCGCTGCCATGTCAAGACCCCAGCCCCCCTGTCACTGAGCTGACACCATGGCCCCTGGCCAGAGTGAACCGTCAGACACAAGTTCTGTAGTTATTCCAGAAGGCAATCGGCATTACATGGAGACCCAAAGGTCAAGTATCAGTGCCATTTCAAAGGGTCCTCTGTAAATCTATACTCCATACATTATTTGACACGCAAACCTTTACAGTTATGAGACGAGAAGGCCACTTTCTTGTCCTAATGCTTTCGTCAAATGCTGTATGTATGTGTGTGTGTATGTATATATATGGCACTTTTAGACATAAGGCTGTCATTGTAGCAAGAGTAAAAGCAATACATATACTGTCTGTATGTGTGTGTGTATATATATATATATATATATATATATATATATATATATATATATACTGTATATATATATATATATACTGTATATCTCACTTTTGGATGGCGTCCCATTAGACCACACAAAAACAATAAACTAAATTTCAGCAACAATAGCAAAACACTGCCAATAAGAATAGGACAACCAGCAATCTACTACTGTATAAAACAAACAAGAGTAAATGATTATAGCCACAAAGAAGCACAAGAAGTAAAAGTGATCACGCAATAACAAGACACCAATCCATTTGGGTTTGAGATAAGAAAACAGCATTCTTAAATAAACCAAATAAGGACAACGATTGACTGCACTGGTTAATTATTGCAATCATAAGAAGCTCCCCCCCATTCCTGTATAGGCTATAGGGACCAATAAAAAGGAGCTGACCAGACCACCTCAATGAGTAATGTAAAGCAAAAGAGAAGACAAACCTTTAACTATACAGACATCTAAAATGCAAGGACTCACATCTATGCACTGCCAATGTGGACACCCAGACGTTATACACACATACAGTATGTGATTCCCAAACTACGGGCATTCATCTGCCTCCACTCCGCCAATTTTTTTGATTTGCTTGCTGATCATTTTCTTTATTGATTATCTGTCAACTAAATTCCTGAGTCCAAGATGATTACTTCTTTTGTTCAACCAACACTTCAAACGTCAAAGATTTAAGAAGAAGGCGCTGACACAACTAGGGGATCGTCTGTCCCAGTTGGGCCTATGTTGAGCATCCATCACTTTACTTTTTTCATCAAGATTCAAGATTTTTTTATCATTCCACTGTACGCTGTAGTACAAAATTACATGCAAAGTTCACAGCTTAAAAAATATAGCACATAAACAATTACAAACACTGTAGAAAAATCAAGATATTAGCTATATATATGAAAATAAATAAATGCTTATATGGGTGTGCAGAGCATGTAGAGTGATAAATATAAATATACCAAGTCTAAAAAAAAATGAAATAAAATATAAATACCTAGATATATACAATTGGGAGTATAAATATCCATATTTAAAGTGCGGTTTAGAATAAGGTGCAGTCAGAGCAGATACTAAGATGCATTCAAACAGATAATTATGTACTGTACATGAATAGTAGTCAGATTGATTGGTCTGTTTTAGTGGGTTTCATTGTTCAATAGTCTGACAGCAGTGGGGAAGAAGTTGTTTTTGAACCTTGCGGTCCTTGTTCTCAGACGGATGGTAGAGGACTACCCCCGTTAGCCCCTTCTTCGGCCAAATCAACATGTTGCATCGGCGTTGGTGAGAGGAATCTCTCTGATTGACTGGTCAGCTTGAGCAAATTAGTGCACGAGAAGATTTGTATTTATTATACAGATCCCCATTCGCCGACGCCTAGACGACCAGCTAGTCTTCCTGGGGTCCAAAACAATACTTAATCAGACAATATTAAAACATTTCAAGACATATACTGTACTACCGCTTAAGCAGCAGTAGTAAGGAAAGCATGAAAGCGACTGAAGTCAAGAGGTTTTTACACTCATCGTCCACTGTTATACCAGCGGTTTATATATATCTGGTTTCCTTTTTGAATGATGAATACATTAACTCCGCCGGCTGACATAGAGAATTATGTCCGCTTAAGCAGGCGCTGAACAAAGTCTTTACGATGTGTTTAAGTGCAACGTTTTGCCCAAGACACAGGAGATATGATGCCTTTATCCCAGAAAGATGTACCTTCGCTTACAGTCGAGTGTAAAGAACACCTTAATACTAAACTAAACGATATTATCAGCCAATATTAGGCATTTCCCGAACTATTGGCATCAACATTTATAATGGCCGATAAAAATATATATATATATAATTTTTTAATTTATTTTTTGAATATTCATTCATCAGAATCATTTATAATGACAAACAATTCTGTTAAATGAATATTTAAAAAATAAAAATGGATTGTCAACCATGTTATGAGTGTTGGTGTTGCATAGTCTGTTATTATCATATTTTCAGTGAGAACTCATAAATAACTACAAATATCTAATGTTAGGGAAATCTGTTTTCTTACGCATTTCTGGATTTTTTTTAAAATATACAGTATATCGGCCAATATATCGTAATATCAGACTTTTAAATAACCAAATATTTGTATCGGTATCTGCCTTAAATCCTTTATCGCCCAGGCTCTACTTAATACTCTCTATTAGCAGCACCATCATTTTCAACACTCCCTAGCCCTCCCCCCACCCCCGTCCTCCAAACACGGACACATGCTTGTGTGTCCCCCCAGCGGGCTTGTACATCACCTCCTCGTCTCTCACTCAGTGGCTGAAACAGAAGTTGCGGGTGTTCGACCGGCTGACTGGGGTCCATCACTCACTGGCCCAAAAGAATCAACAGGGTGATGGATGTGTCCCACGCTGGCATCTGCAACCAGAAGCTCAGTCCTGGTCTAAATCTACACCACTGAGCCACCTCTGCTCCGTGTGTGTGTGAAGGGGGGCTGCTTGGACTCACATACAGTACTGCAGGGTCCTGCATGTGTCTTTAACCCATCACTCAGTATTATAAAAGTCAACCAGCTCCTCTTTCTCAATATGACTTTATTCCAGTGCAAGAATGTTGTCAACCAAGATATGTAAGCACTATTTCTGCGTGTAACAACGCTTGTCAATTACAGTTCAGAGCAGTACAAGTCTGATGATGGCAGGTGAAGACTAGAGCTCCACCAAAACTACATTTTTAAAGCTGATACCAAAGAATTTAAAAACAAACTATATCTTAGCCAATATGTTATTTTTTTGGACATTATCAAGATACATTTTGTACTGAGGTAAAATGGCCACGCTGTTTCTAAATTAGGTTTAACATATCTTTGCCATTTTTTTGTTGCATTACATTTGTCATGTACTCCAAGTTGATACATACCTGATAACCTGAAAATTGGCTGGTAATATCAGCCAATTTGAAGATCTAAATAATGAAATAGCTAGGTGAATGACTGAATAAATACATTGGAAAAAAATTAAACTTAGATAAATACAATAGACAACTAAAACAGTAAATACAACAACAACATGTCACTGACAGTTTCCATTTCCATTGTTTTTAAAGATGCATGTGTCATAGTCAATACAACATAAAAAAAACTGAATTGAACTGAACTGAACTAAATCTGAATAATAATTATAATAAAAGAAACAACTCCTCAGACCCATTGACAGCCTACTCTTTTGTCCACGTGTCTTTTCCCTATTCTTTCCCCTCCCTCACTCACAGTCTGCTGTCGTTCTTCCGCCGCCCCACCCCCGCCGGGGCAGCTTACTTGCTTGGGGGTCTTGACGTGTATCGCTTGGGGCAGAGGTTCACATCCCTTGTGGAATCTTGTTTTGCCCTTAAGGGATGCCCTCACTTAACCTTGAAGTGCCCCAATCACACTTGGAAAAGGTTTTGTGAGACATGCTTACCCCCCCCCCCCCAAGCTTTTCACTCTCTCGCAAATGTGCACACACACACACACACACACACACACACACACACACACACACACCTACACTTTCTATACAGTACTCACAAACAGATGCACATATCACGTACGTAATAATCGCTGTCCTTAAGTGGACAAAGCCCCAGGCTCTTCCTCTTGCGTCTAATGGAATCTACTGATTGACAGCCACAGTCATCCCTTTGACCTAAACATGACACGGTGTGCTTGGCACGCATGTCACGGGACACACATGGTGGGTCCCAACCTGACGGATTCCTCATCACCACGACAGATTTTGTCAGCTCTCCGGGTCGGGTTCAGGGTCAAGGTTGAGTTCATAGGAAATATGTGTTTTCATCATGTCTTATTTACGTTATTGATGTGCTTTATGGCTACAGGAGCATACATACGGCTACTCTGGGAAAAACACATGTAGGGGCTATTATTATTTAATTATTCATTAAGGGTGTTGTCAAGTCTCCTTGCATATTATTCAACAATTGGAAAATACTTAGATGTGGAGTGTGCTCTTAACATGTGGACGTTATTTTATCTTTTGACTTGGATTATATATTTATTTTAGAAAAGGTATGGGCCATCATTTTATGACATACACTTTAAACCCCTCCACCCACCACCCCACCCCGCCCCCCAAGGGCTGTGCATCCAACGTTAAACACTTTAAGTGATTCTATTGTAAAAGTATTGTTGGACATTTTGGGAAATACAGTTTTTTTTTTTTTTTTAATTTTTATTCCGGGAGGTATATGAGGAGATCAATAACACCCTCATGCATGAAGGTAAAGACAGAAGGTGAGTAGCCTAGCTTAGCATAAAGACTAATACAAATAAAAATGTAAGAATAAAGGTTTGTGGGTTTCTTCGGGGTTAGGTGAAGGGGACTAGTATTAAGAATTTCAGCCGATAACCAGTCCTACTGCACACTGGCTCAAATTATTTCTAAAATCTTGTTTTTGTAGACCGCTACTACCCTGTTATTTTTAAGTATCGGTATTATATTCATATATATATATATATATATATATATAATGCTATAGTCACAACCTACCAGCATGCATTTGTGCTTGTGTTTGCCTGTGTGTGAGGCTGAGTGGAAGAATTCCCCCTCCCCTGGTCAGCCTGAGGGTCCCTGGGTCAGATGGTATATGTTACAGCTGATGGCTCCACTGCGATGATGGACGAGGCCGCAAGCCAGTAGCCCCCCTCCTACCCATCATTACTTCCACCACCACCTCCCTCCTACCCAAAACACATACTTCTTTTTGAAAAATCACCGGCACACTGGCTGAATGGTAATGGCGCACACACCAGGGGCCTCCTGTGTCAGTATGTGGCCCCACGCAACCATCAGCCTGTCAGTCTGTGTCAACTCTTTATCCAAATACACAGTGATGGGGTCCCTGAGTACTCTTTAAAAGAGGCTAGCATGTCCATCACACAGAAATACATTATTAAATATAATTGTTTATTCTGTGGCGTTTAACTTGCCGACTAAGTGTTAATTTGACATAGTACAGAACTGAAGAGCAGTTGATAGATATGTATTGACATTGAAATTCTGAAACCCATATCGACGTATTTTTCCCATGACGATCATTTTTGATAATTCTTTACAAAATTAAAATGTGACTTTTTTTGACAAGACCTTTTTTGTTTCAATGAATTTGGAATTTCATTTCAATAAATAGCCATAATAGTTCCCGCTTTGTGTGTTTCCTTTAATTATTTTAAAAAACAAAAATAGGCACTTGTGAATTATAAAAGAAATATCTCACCTTTTAATATCTGAGCCTATTTGCAGTACAAACCTTGCCAATGAACTATGAGGACAAAAGAAATGATCAGAAAATGTGTTAGTTATTGTTCATTTATCGGCATCCAGGTGAAATGTGGAAGTAATCTCGATTCATATTTTGGGTCATATCGTACAGCCCTAGTATTACCTAAAGGAGGTATGTATTGTAACTTATTGACCAACGAAGACATTGAAAACACTATATCTGTGAAGCTAAACTCTGCCGATTAAAACACATGTTCAAATATATGTTTATTTCCTATTTACTGGGTTAAATGTCTTATTTTGCATAGCAGCTGGATTCTCGCGGTATCATGAGGTCACGCGATATCATCAACAACATGCGATGTGGGGGTGGGGCCTTGACCAACTGCCACGTTTCTTGTTTGAAAGCCATGATGTCTCTCTCTCATGGGTGGGTCAAATTCTCTGGACGGGCAAAGCAGAGAAAGGGGAGGTAATCTTGCCCCTTATGACCTCATAAGGGGCAAGATTCCAGCTAGGCCCATCTGAGCTTTCATTTTCTCAAAGACAGAGCAGGATACCTGGGGCTCGGTTTATACCTATCACCATTTCTAGCCACTTGGGGGGCCATAGGCAGGCTGGGGGAATGCATATTAATGTTAAAAACCTCATAAAGTGAAATTTTCATGCCACGGTACCTTTAACAAATGTCAGCAGCTAACAGGAACTAAACGTGGACCCAAGCTATTTCCTAGCAGTGTAATTCTGACCAAATGGTCCATAAGTGCTCTAGTTACGTATGTAACAAGCCACTACATGACACATTAATTGCACAAACGTTTTGTCCCACAGCAGGTCAGGGATTATAATTGCACCCACATCCTGCAGCAGGGAATCCAATGACCTTGTCTTTCATCTTGGAAAAGACAAGGGTTTACATGCAGTAATGCCTCCAGCATTGATCTCCATCTGTCCTCAATTTTCATGAAACAAAATGTTAATTCACATGCTACATCTCCTGCAACGCTCACATTCTAGTACCTTAACTCTAGGAGTACATGATGTACTCCAATGAATTACAGGATGCAGTATTTGTTAAAACCATGGCATGCAGTTCCCTGTTGGCAGAGTGGGTACATCAAACTCTTTCAGAAAGTATCACTGGATGTCAAACATGTAGAGATCATATTATCATAACCACGCTGGCTTCCAGCAGGTTATTAAATTGTGGTAACTCCCTTGTTAAGTCTGATGTTAGCATGGCGCATGGAGCAGTGGGTGTCAGAAGATGAGCCCCAGGGGACGGCAGCATTGGGTGGCAGGGGGAACAGTCGCTGTCAATAACAAGATTTATTATCCATCGGGTTGTGCCAGTGAGGGGGCAGACGGAGACCGCTGTTCCCTGGAATTAGCCGTCAGGTATGGAAGGGGGATCAGTGGGGGGATCCCTAAGATGACTGAGGATGGGGTGGGGGGCGTGGTGCAGTGGCTTGTCAGTAGCCCCAGTCAGAGGGCTGAGAGAGTGGCTGCCAACTTTACTTTAAGTCTGGTCCACGCTGCAGCATCTACATTTGAGACGCGTTTGAGTGGATTCCTCAGGCTCAGTCATCTTAGGGATGTCACTGTGGTTCACCAATCAGGAGATTTATCAATAATGATAATAAAACAAAACCGTTGGTTGCAACTCTGACAGAAACCTTTTAATGTTAATTATATCACATATATAATCACATATGCATCCCTAACAAACTTCACTCCCGCTTATTGTTTTGCATTCTCAGAAACGGATATCTCTAAACTTGAACCAATAAAGATCAAAACTATCTGCATGGATAGTTTGACAGGAGGTGGGAAAGTATGTTGAACTAACCCTTTAATGTGGCTCTAAGGCTGGAAGGCAGGCTACTCGCAGAAGGAGCAATGTTTGCAGCGCGTGGCGTCTAGAGTAGATTATCTGTGCAGCGAGTCAGCGAGAGATGGATGGACAGTGTGTGAGCTGCATGCGTCTGCAAACGCTGTCTTCGAAGCACAGGGTGCCACTTTCCGTTCACCCCCCCCAATTGCAAGGCAGGCCACTGTCAAAGGTCTATTAAGGGAAGATTGAGACCCCAGGTGTATATGTGTGTGAGTAAGTGTGTGTGTGAGCGTGTGTTCACATGCTCATTGGTCATGGTCCTATAGTAGAAGATTGAGACCCCATTGCTCCCAGAGCCACTCAACCAACACAACCTGCAGTGGTTTACAATCAGAGCAACACCGTCCATCCATCCCTGCTGACACACACACACACACACACACACACACACACACACACACACACACACAGAGGAATAACCCACCAACTGTACAGCTCACTATAGATGTCATTAAATAGTAGAAGAGGCAGAACAGCTGTGTGACAGCGGGTGTCATGATGTTGGGCCCAGGGTTTCCAGGCAGATTGAGGCACAGGTTAGGGATGCAGGGGGGGGGGTTACAGGGGTTGCAAGGTGGGAATCACAGCAGCACCTTTGACAAGCCCTATTTGTCATCTGCTAAGACGCCCAAATAGCTCTGACTGCAATACGGATGGATTTTGGGAGAAAAAGTGACTACAAGCCAGGCAACTAATCCTGTACAAACCCCCTCCCCACCGGCACCCATACACTCTCACTCTCTCTCTTGTGTCTCTTTTCTTTTACTATGTTTTTTTCTTCTTTTCTTAACCTAACACACCCTTTTCACCCACCTAACTAGAGCTATGGTTGACATCGCTAACACTATATTAATAACTAATGTTTCTGAAGATAGTTTTATTTGTTTGCAATCACCACCAATCTCTTATTTTCATAGTTTTCTCATTTCAAACCTCTGAAAACATTCTGGGATCTGAGTATCGTGGTTATGTCACTGAAAGGAATGATCAGACGTGTTTTAAACAACCGTTTACGGAAAACACTTCCTTTGTGGTGGTGAAATAGAAAGTAAGTGCACATGAACTGTTGCAACAACCCCACAGCCCACGTTGCGCAGGAAACCTGTGTGTACACTGAAAGTCTGACAGGTATGACTTGCAACTGCAATGGATGTTTAAATTAAGTTTGTGCCATAGTTGACTGTTCTCCATATACATTTATTTAACCTAGGTTTTTTTTTTTTAGGGTTAGGGTTCCTGCAGGATTTCTATATCATGCTAGAATGGCTTGAAACAAGGTAACCAAGGTAACCAAGTTACAGAGTCCATGGTAGAACTTCAGGCATTACCACAGAGTCATGAAATATGGGCGGCAGGGCACCTGTACATCAAATGTTTAAACTTTTGTTTAAATGTTTTTTTTTTTAAATCTGGTTTTATTGTGACTGTTATTGCCACTGTGCATCACACCCCCCAACCGGCACCGTCAGACACCGCCCACCAAGACTGTAACACTGCTATATAGAACCTTCATAGGTAAGTTGTGTGTGTGTCCGTCCTAAACTGGCAGTTAGTATTTCGGCAGCCGCCCCCCCCCCCCCAGCTCGCAGTGATTTGTTCAACAGTGAATGTTTGTCTGAGATGAATTCTCCAGCCAATCCAGAGCTGCATCCCGGCTGACAAATGAAACCAGCGTCTGGAGGGTGGGGGTGGGGGGGAGGAGAATAAGGGGGGGAGTAGAATGTGTAGAAGTGGAAATCAAATCATTTTATTGTTTGTCACCGCGGCCCTCGTGGTCACGGCTTATTATTGGACGCTAATTAAAATGGCCACAATCCCGACAATTGGCAATTAAAGACTTGTGAACGAGGTGATAGGAAATGAGCTCCTCATCGGGCGCATAAACGCATTCTTTATCCCTCTTCCACACCTCTCTTCACTCTGTCTTTTCTCTACTCATTAGGAAGACAGAGTGCTGTCACTGACCACCACAGTGAATGATTGGAACAAGTGGAAGAGCTGGTAGAGATAATGACATGCAAGATGTTTGTTTTTTTGGGAAGGGGGGATAATTTAAATATATATAATTTAAATTATATATGGTGAGAAACTAATTTATGTTTCATTAAATCTTGCATTTTAGGCTGTAGTAGTGGAAGGTTTTTACATTTCCATGGAGTAAGATGCAGCTTCTGCCAAATTAATTTACAAAAAGGCTTTTTACAAATGCAATTTTCCAAACTGTTAATCCATGTCTGTGAAATCTTGCTAATGAAGATGTATCTCTGTTTGTTATATCTCTGCTATATCTGTCAGTTTGGCCACTACTGTATGTTTGTCGGTAAAAATAATATTGTAGACACCAAGTAAATGGCAGACATCTGGGAACATGGTGACATCTCTAAAAAAGATGTCAGATGGGTCAAGAAACACAAGCAGACGAGTTGTAATCAAACCCACAGGCTAGCAAACTTAATTCAATCAACCAGGGGAGAATTTAAAATATTGGCTTAAAGAGGTATTAAAAATAAATGCATTTCATATAGCAAGCATAATAGAAAAATAGAGTTATGTGGATATGTATGGCATGATTCATTGAAGGTGCTGTAGGGAGGATTGCGATGATCCAGGACTTATCCCAAAAATTTGAACATCAACATCTTCTCAGTCCCCCCCTTTCTCTTACACCCCAAAATGGTCTCCTAAGCCCCTCCCCCCACAAAGGAGAACGAATGCGTGTGCATGAGCAGTGATTGACACGCAGTTTTTGGGTTTTAGAAAGCCCACAATGCAGACTGTATTCTTCAGCCAGCATAGGCCATCATAAAACAACATGATGGATACACAGCCAAATAAATAAACAAACTAAAACACTTGTCCTCCCTTTTTCTATTCTGATCTCTCTACTCGTGCGCCTCTTCTGATGGATCTGTAAAATGTTATAACGAATGAGACTTAAAGTGAGGAGGAGGGAGCGAGGCCAGGCAGGAGGGATGAAGGCAGCGAGGAAAGAGACAAGAGGAAATGATTTATTAGGCTCATAAAAATTCTTCCTTTGTTATTCCCCCTCATTTTTAGATCTGAGGCTTATTAAAGAGCACACCTGCCAGAGTCCTCAGATAAACCTGTGTGTGTATGCACTCACAACGACGTGTATACTATGTGCATTTGTTCACATACCGACTGGACGCTCAACTATTGTTTCAGTGTGTGTGATCAGATTTTAATTTGCAGACTTTCATACTGATCTGCGAACTTTGCCGTCCTCAGGTCCCGCCGCCTCCCCCCAGCGGGTGTTTAGGACCCGCTACAAGATGGTGACCCGCCCGAGCTCCAGTACCGCACACGCCCTCCACTACAACCCCAGCCCTCTCCTGGAGAGCCAAGAGGATCCAGTCTGCCAGGTAGTCCACATTAACAAAGACAAATACACACACACACCTCCTGCAGGTCAAGCTTTAATGTGTCCCAATTTCTAATATCCTTCAGTGCAGAGCAGCGCTCTGTCTTTAATGTCACTCGTGTGCAGCATGAGTGAAGAGGTTAGAAATTTATGGCGCTCATTTTAACACAGTAGATAACCCAGAGAATAAACCACTGTGCTCCTCACATTAATTTACACCAGCAGGGAAAGCGTCTCACTCAGAACAGATACAGAAAGAGAGAAAGTGTGGGTGGGTCTGTTTCTTAATGTCACTGCATTTGTCTCTTTTGCATGTGTGTGTGCTGCTGCGCGGCCCTGTGTGTGTGTGTGCTGCTGCGCGTCCCTGTGTGTGTGTGTGTGTGTGTGTGTCTAAGAAGCATAGTGTGTAATAGTGTAAAATTATTGATAATGGTTAGCTACATTTGAACCACATAACATCCAACACTTTGTTGTGACTCCTTTATCATTTTCACATTCTAATCCACCAATGACTTGATTACAGTGATAAGTACTTTGAGTAATACAGTACTTGAAATAGGGCTGCAACTAATGATTTATCTCAGTATTGGATAAATTGTTTTTATTTTTCACAGATGTAGTCTCAAAAATGTCATAAAATAGTGGAACGTGTCAACCAAAATTTTCTAAAGCCCAAAGTGATTCAGATTGCTTGTTTTTTTCAGAGCCCATCCATTTTTGTGGCCGATACCGATACGAATATTTGATTATTTAAACATTCGATATGCCAATATATTGGCCGATAAATATTTTAAAAAAAAATATATATATATATATATATCAAACGTGTTACAAAGCATAAACAGATTTCCCTAACATTAGTTATTTGTAGTTATTTATGAGTTCACAACAGAACAGAGGATCATGAAAATATATTAAAGGTCTGATAAATAAAATATATAAAAATACAAACTTAAGATATGAAACTTAAAGTCCTTTGAACAAAAACACATTAGACCTTTTGGGGTCTAAATCATACAAATCTCCCTGAAACAGATATGAAATAGGGTCAGCTACAGTCACAAGCATTTTCTGTCTTTATATCAAGGTATGTCAAAATTAATATGAAGCTTATTGAAAGATTGATGATAAATGCCTTACTTTGTGTACTGATAAAGAAATATACTGTAAAATGTAATAAATGTGCACAAGGAAATGCTAGATCTTGATGAAGTAATGCTATTGACACATAATTTACCGGCCTGTCTTATCTTATATAACCGTACGTGACTTAAACATATACAGTATATATTTAGAAGTTTTATGGTGTTTTGCCAGCAAATCCAGAGCGCCCTCGAAAGGTGTGAACTACAAGCCTGTAGTTTTTTTTTCAAGCCTCAGACCACACCCTCCTGGTCATCTAGCCATTTTATGATGGTGTCCCTTGTGGTAGCCTGTAGGACTGTGGGGGACAGTAGGCCCAGATCTTTTTGTCTGTGTCCCTCAGAGATCAGTTTAAAGTTATTTAAACTTGCTGCTGTGGTCTTTTTGGTGAAAAATCAGAGTTACCCGTATGGTGGGCCCCACATACTTTATTTAAAGGTCTTTTTGCGTGATATGACTGGTTGTGGTGATGAGGTCTTCTCTGAGGGCAGTGAGTTAATTATTGTTTATAAGGAGGTCGTTATTGGGTTACAAACATTCATTTAATGCCCTTGTCAGGGCTGTGTTACTACAGTTTTCCCCCGCAGTGGTTCCATTCTGTTTGAACTGTGGTGTGAAAGCTCTGAACAGGTTGTTGTGGTTGGTTTTGATGATCTGTTAATGTGTAGAGAATTAACAGGAAGCTCTTCCTGGAAACTGACTTTGGTATGACTAGACTGTCACACATACCCTACACATGGGTTGAAAAGTAGGGCTGCATCACAAGAGGAAAGTATGTAATTGCGGTTTGATTCACGATGTTGGAGGGGATGATCATTTCTGTGTCATTATTCTTGTTTTCATTGAAAAATGTTAAACTTAAAATGATATTAATGTGATTTTGGGGAGGATTAAGTGTATGAATCCCACGATTTGTAGGCTGGGACGTCTCTGCGGCACCACAAAACTTATCTCAGAATGGTTTGAACCAAATTTTGATCCTATAACACATTTCTCCATACAATTGTGATCATGTGTGCGGCCCAAGTTGGACGTAGCATGACTGCTTGATTCCCAGTCCACATGTGAACAACACAAAAAACTTAAATTCCACGCCCTCTCATTATATTGCAGTTGCATCAAAATCTCAGAGGCAGATATCACAAATCATCAGCATGTGCGAATAAAACTTACTGCTGTGTTGAGTCAAATGTTTGTCTTTTTTTTGTAATTAGGATGATCCTACTCTTTACGTCGTCTTTGGGTTGCATATGTTTGGCTAGCTGTTTCTAATTAAAGCATTTGGGTCCTTTTGTGCATTTGTGTTTTGCCAGTGTGCTTTGGTTCATTTGTGTAATCCAGATTTGGTGAGACAAGAGGGGCCTGGACTGAGTCTGGCCAGCCTCTGGTGACTTATTACAATTCATTTAGCTGCTGCAGTAAATATTGATTCATCAAGGGATTTTCAATTTGAGCCCCGTGACATGTTGTGAAATATCACCAAGTGTGTAGAAGTGAGGAAAGAGATAGGGAGGGAGGGGGACAGGTTGGGTCCCCAGGGATGGTGGATTACCCCCCTCACCCACCCATGCACTCCTTTCTCATGCTTATCTATCTGTTAAACTCCACAGGCCCTCCACTTTTATCCGTTTGAAGCTATTGAGTGGAGCATGAGCTCATATTCTCTGCTCTTAACCACTGTGAGTGCTGCTCTTCATCTTTGGCCTATCAGCCCCACTGATCCCTGTCCTCATATGTTTTAAGCTCTTATCTCTGTTCTGCACATAGCTGAACCCCTCACTCAGGGCCTTGCATCTAAAATAAACCCAGATCCAGCCTTGCATGGTGGTCCAGCGGTTCTGAGTAGCCTGTATGGATTTGGGAGGACTAGGGTGACCATCAATTTTAAAGTTAAATCAAAATCAAACTTTTAAGATCTTTTAAGATCTTTTAAGATGATCAGCAACAACTGAGATGCTCTGAGGAACATTATGCTGTAATAATATTTTCTTTTTACCCATTCAATAACAATATTTAATATACAGGATATCACAAAATGTCAAATGTATACAAGATAAAACATAGAGGAAAATAAAATAGCATTTTCACACCACACTTTCCAACTCTACCGTCTAAACCCTCTCAACCAGCCAGTCCCAGACATTTCCCTGCATCCAGGCTCACAGGAAGAGAGGTTTCGCTACCCAGCATGCTCTGCTCCTACCTGTTTTCAGCCGTAACGAGCGCGGCGGGTGATTTAGTGCCGGCCGGCGGTTTGAAGGAGCGAGGGAATCGGCTGCTGTATTTCAACCCCCGCCACCAGAAAATAGATATAATCTCAACATTAACTCCATTAATAGTAGCAGGAGTTGAATTAAGAAAGCCGTAAAGCATGCACACTGAAGGATAAATTACAGCCCAGCCCTCCCTCCATCCCTCTCACACCCTCCGTATTTTCTCTCCGTTTTTCCTTCTTTAATGTTCTATTCCCATGTGTTTGCTCTGGTGCTGGTTTTTGTTTTTGTTTTCTCTTTCTATTAAATAAGATGTAATAGGAATATATTTTTTTTACATCGTACATTTGTAATCACACGTTTTAAATCATCTACCTATTATCCTAATTTGTTGGCTTCTACTTGATTCTATCTTTTTCTGCTGTGCATAAGGGTCCAACATGGAGGGACCCTTTACCCACAAATAAGTATACTATTTTTGGCCGTACACACACACACACACACACACACACACACACACACACACACACACCTTCAGACATACACCTTCAAACACACACACACACACACTCACACACACACAAACACACACACACACAAACACACTCTCTCTCTCTCTCTCTCTCTCTCTCTCTCTCTGTCCAGGCGCTCATCTCCTTTAGTGCTTCAGTATCGATCAGTACAGGATGTAGGAGACTGGGCAATAAAGTAAAGCAGTGCTCTTCTTCACTTCTCTCCTCCTTTTCCCGCATTCACTCCCTCATTCATCCCCTTTTATACCCCAATTCATTCATTTACTCATTACTTATCACATTAGTCATCTACCTGTCACCTGCACTTGTACTGTTTGTTGTGATCCACCTCTGCTGCTGTTCACACTGTACGCTACACACATTCTCTCTGGGTTGCTTCTTACCCTGAGAAGGGATTTTGTTCATTACAGTTGTCTCCCTTCAAGTTGGATTTGATAGGATTGTGATGCGTAATGACACTGCTTTGGATTCCTTTAAGTGCCTAAAGAAGAGCAGCAGTTCTTACCGCTGGAATTAGCCAGATGACTGTTTTTGCTGTGCTCCGTTTCAAGGGTAACTGTTTCCCCAATATGAGCTTACTAATGCTTGGGTTGCAGACAAATAGACAAGGGCAGCATTATTCGGAGCAGTCGCGCGACCCTCCAAATTCTTAGCTGTCACTAAAACAAAAGTCGGATCATTCATCAACAGCGCCCGTAGTGCTGAATCGCCCTCTCCTTTAGCTGTGCATTGCATGGTCAGAGCAGTGCAGCACACACACACACACACACACACACGTATGCAGACTAGTCACAGGGGAGTTTCTGCCTGCCCTTTCCCCCTCCTTTATTTCTGTCTTTTCTCAACATTCTTTTACCTTTTCTTTTTGGGAGGTTTTACTGTAACCTCCAGTTGTTGTCTTTATGTTTTACATTCACAACTAAATAACTAATAATGTACTTTGATTTTACTTAGGTCCAAAGTTAGTTGATAAATAAAGTGACAAAAAACAGAAATGCCAAACATTCTCTGCTTTCAGCTTATCTAACGTCATGATCTTCTTTTCTTTATGTTTCATTGTAATTTATCCCTCCTGTTGTCCTCGGGTCAAATTGGATCCCTTTAAAAAATGTCTATATCTGAAATATGAGTTTCTTTTCAACCTCTAACAAAAAATGGGTTGGATTGCATACAACGCTCTTTGCAAATACAATTGATAACTTTCATTCCATTGTTCTCCTGATCTTAACTATTATTCAAAATAATTATTTTTTTCTGCTATTTCTGCTTTTTTAACTCAAATATTGGGTATAATTCTATATAAATGAGGGTTATTGACCATGAATTCCAAAAAGGTGGTGTTGGTGAAAACTAAAAAAAAAAAGTCTGAAAAAGGGTTAAAAAAAACTTGTGTTGCCATATCTTTTGGTCAGACTCGGATATAAGAAATAAGAAGAGATAACTTCTGGCACAAATTTATTGCCAATTTATAGACCACATTATTAATAGGCTATAAGTAAGCAAAGGTCTTTGGGATTAATTGATAATGAACTCATCATAATGTAGATTTGGTTTATTAAGCTTCTTTTGCTCTAAATTTTGATGAGCAAAAAATGATAAGCGCACTGAGACTGAACCTTAGGCTGCGTTCACACTCGCTGTGTTGGTCGTTGAAAACGCAGGTGTTTCCCATTCATTTCCAATTGGGGCACTGCATTTAGGCTACATCGGTGGAGCCCTCAAGGTGGAGCCGACAACAAACCAGCTATTAAGATAACTGAAATAACACCATGTCAGCTTCCAAAGACTTTTTTATTCCTCTTTTTAATCAACTTTAGCATGGGTGTGTAAACTTTGCAAGTCACTGTATCCCGCTGCAGGCCAAGGGCGTCACTGGGAGCAGGCCAGGGAGAGTCGGAGACAGAGAGAAAAAAAACACACCTGACCTTTGTGATAGTTTGTGTTTAATGGCGCTTCCACGGTTTTGCTTCTGTTCTGTCCTTCCTCTCCCCCTCTCTCATTACCGCCACATTACCTTGGACAGTTGTGGTAGAACGGAAGGTCGGTGGTTCGATCCCTGGCCCTGCACTTCCATGTTGAAGTGTCTTTGGACAAGACACTGAACCCCGAGTTGCCCCTGATGCTGCGGCATAAACACTTACACACAGTGTAAATGTGTGTGAGTGTTTATGTGATGAGCCGGTGGCACCTGGTACGGCAGCCTTGGCCACAGTGAATGAATGGTGAATGGTTCCTCTACTATGTAAAAGTGCTTTGAGTAGTCGTTAAGACTAGAAAAGCGCTATATAAAAACATTTACATTTACATTACCTTATTGTGGAGGTAATCTGCTCCTACAAAGGCAGTTTTCACTAATGGTGTTTGGCCTGAGGGTGAAACCCATTCACATTGCTGTATGTACAGTCCGACAGAAGTCTGAGAACTTCATCTGTGCACAAATGAGGCTTACAGCACACATTGACTGAACAAATCCAATAAATAAAACCCCTATTTTTACAGTTGTATTTAATGTGCTTATTTCTTCATGTTAACAGTGCTTTGAACCTGGCAGTCTATTTTGACTTTTTACTTTAACACATTGGTTTGTTTTTATACTTGTACACCAGGGGTGTAGTGCTGCCAGAGCTCTTTTTTCAGTTTTTCCAAATGAGGGCATAGTATATTCTCAGTTCGCGTAATTCTATTACAATTCACTTTTTTTAAAGGTGCCCTGTCACACAAAACCGTTTATAATTCCATTTTTTGAAAAATGTTAAGTCCATATATATGTGTGTGTGTGTGTGTGTGTGTGTGTGTGTGTGTGTGTGTGTGTGTGTGTGTGTGTGTGTGTGTGTGTGTGTGTGTGTGTGTGTGTTATTTTGTGAATGTGAAAATGAACTGCTACCTCCTGTCAGCTTTAGCCACTGAAAAGAAATCAGGCCAATTACAACAGCTGGTCAGTCTGATGTCATGTTGCCTGAGCTCATTAATATTCATGAGCTGGCCCAGTTGTGCTGGGTAAAGGATGCTAATAGCCAGGCCTTTATTGGCTAGCTGTTAGCCAATCAGAGTCAAGCATCTTAGCTCGTTGAATATTAAGGAGAACTGGCCCAAATGGAGCTGAGTCTTCTACAACAACTCTAGAATGGCTTAAAACAAGGTAACCACGTTACAGAGTCCATGGTAGAACTTGGTAGAACAGACATTACCACAAAGTCATGAAATACGTGTGGCAGGGCACCTTTAAAGCACTTACATATCCAATATTCACTCAAGTGTATGTAAGACAAATAAAATGAAAAAAAATAATGTAATTGCCATAATTGTCATATTGACATTTAAGTTTTGTTGATGATTCACAAAAACATTCCCCCTTAACAGTTGCCAGTAGCTGCTGGCGGTAGCCTTAGAAATGATTGTTTTCTCAGTCTATAGCTAGTAAAGATGGCAAAACATCCTTCTTATTTTACAGGTATAGTTGACTATTGTATGTTAACGTGCCTCCGTAGCAACAGTGGGTAAATAACCTTCGTAACGAGCCAAAACAAGCCGAAACAAATAGCACTACACCCAAGTTTTACACATTTTGTGTGTAACAGTTGTGTTGTGTTCATATCCAGTGTGGTTGTGAGCCTTACCTCCCAACCTGAAGGTGGATTAACCAGTCAATGTGTTTGATGCACAAAGCTGCATAGCATGTTGAGCTTGGCTCCTCTACAAGCTTCTGCAACCCACAGTTGTTTATGTGTATCTTCGCAGGCGTTATTCATGGCAAATATGTCAACAATCACATAAATCAACTATCTTCAACAATATGTGGCAACAATAATGAACAACTGCCTTTTGATGTGGAAATTTCTTTGAAATTGAAACGCTACACTGGAACAAATTTAACGTAAAATTTAAAATTGGCCAGCAAGTTTCTGTGAATTTTTTTACAGTAAAGATACCATACTTTCATTTACTATGTTATGTATTCATTGTAAAATACAAAACAATAAAATACAACGTAAGATAAAAAGTAAAAATACAGTAGTTTACTATTTACAGTACTATAGTGGCTATATTGTGATTTTTTTTCACAGTAAGGCTTTGACTGCTGTGATTTCAACTGTAATACTTGGACTACTGTGATGTTGTCTTGTCGAAAGGTTGTAATGTAACTTTACAGCATTCTACTGTAACAATCATATACAGTAGTGTTACTGTGAAATCTAAAGGAAATAACTGGAGATTTCACAGCCATTCTTTACAGTGTGGTAAATACAAATGTGTGATCAGCAGGACAATCACTCTGATGTTCAGACTTACGAACCCAGTGGGAAAACATCCAGACTGGGTGTTACACCCCCGGTCGGTCCCCCCCCAGACTGCATCCCTGTGTCAGGGTTAACTGCCGCTTGTGTTAACTGTTCATGTCATATCGCCATTAACCTCCATCGTGGCTCCCCAGGCCGCCCGGTCCTTGTTTAAGCCTCCCTGGGTGGCAGTCAGCGCTCCAACATTAGCCTCCATTACAGCTCCCCTGGCTGCAGTTGCCCTGTGTGGGGCAGCCACTGATCTTTTGAAAAGGAGTGTCTGTGCCGCTGAGTTATGGCGCGCAGTCAGGTAGACCGTGTACATAAACGTAGCTGATGGCTGATATTCGCTCTATTTTTTACTTATTTGCAGCAGAGCAGCAGCTCTCCGCCGGAGGCAGAGTGTTAAGCGGCCGTGTCAGTTGTTTCGTGCGCGCTGTGCATTCGGGGTAACCCTCTCTTTTCTCTGTAATGGGAGGCATGAACTCTCGCTCTAAACCCATTTCCAGCCCATCTGAAATACGGCAGCAAATTACCTCCAGCGGCACACTGCACAGCAGCCCCAATCCGCCCCAAATAGAAGTGACAGGACAGCGCAATTTATCGCCATAACCCCTGCACCGCCCCACCACCACCCAGCAGCCTCATACACACTGAGGGATCGCACATACGGCCGCCCCACACATACACAAGTCTACTGAGTGACTTCTGAATGCTGAGCATGTGTGTGTAGAGGCCCTGTCCCTGTCATTGTATGTACTGTACATACTGTAGCAAGTGTGTGTGTGTGTGTGTGTGGTCTCTTCTCTCCAGCGTAGGGGCCAACCTGCTCTGGCCCCTGCCCTGCCTATTATCTCATTGATTTCCTCCTCTCCTTTTTTCAATTCTCTCCATTTCCACACCGCCGTCCTTTCCATTAGAGGAGCAATTTAACAGAGTGCTGTGACATGGGAGGGGAGAGAGAGAGAGAGAGAGAGAGAGGGAGGGAGGGAGGAGGGAGACTAGAGGATGGGAAACAAAGTGAGGAGGGGAGATATAGTAAAAGAGCTTGAAGGAAGACAGGCAAAAGAGGAGTGGAACTGAGGGAGGGATGAGCAGATAATATTATCCCACCTCAGAGAATGGCACGGCATGTTTCACACATTTTCTAAACTGAGTCAATAATTATATAATAATTAGGCAGTGCGATTGTGGGGAAAATAAATCATAATCACTATTGTTTTGATCAATACTGAACTCACAATTACTAAACACGCATACTCATAAATACGAGTTTACTTGAAAAATGTAATGTTCAAACTAGACGTTTTTCTCGATTATATTGTTTTTGTGATCCTTAGGAGCCAAAATAGTAATCGTGACCCTCATATGTAACT
Organism: Etheostoma perlongum; assembly: GCA_026937815.1. Lineage (NCBI taxonomy): Eukaryota > Metazoa > Chordata > Actinopteri > Perciformes > Percidae > Etheostoma > Etheostoma perlongum. Next base: position 3,736,674 of record CM049379.1, on the reverse strand, counting down.
CAGGTGCTGTCTATTTCTTCTGATCATCCTTGAGATGGTTCTACACCTTCAGTCCAGCTGTGTTTGATTAAATTGGACTTGATTAGGAAAGCCACACACCTGTCTATATAAGACCTTACAGCTCACAGTGCATGTCAGAAAAATGATGAAGAGCTCAGAGACAGAAAAAAAGGTGTTCAGCTCAAATTTCTAATCATTCAAAGTTGTAATAAAACACATTTGTCCTTTTAAGTGAATATATAACTTTTAAGTTTATTTTAATATGAGTTCCAAAGCTATTTTCTTATCCCTTATTTCATTTATTCATCTCCATCTGTTTTTCATCTTCTGTCCCTCTTCCTCTCAGGAGTTTCCTTCAGAGCCGCCTGCGAGCTCCCCACGACAGACACCCCTCAGCCAATCAGCACTGGAGAGGCAGCAGCATGTGCTGGATTCGTGGTTCCCTGTTCCAGGTGTCAGCCAATAAGCTGTCCCGCACTGTGGCGTCCAACATGTCCATCAACCGAACAGGTACTCTGTCACTGTAATGGTCTTTGAAAACTCTGACTGTCCAGAGGTTTTGGTGTGCTGTCCCACAGTTGACTTGTGACACTACATCTAGTTCATTCTCTATCAAAGACAACAATTACAGGACTGGAAATTTTAATTTGGAATACTCATCAGGAGGACCGGGGGCTCATTGGTTGTTTGCGTGGGTTTCTCTTATCCCTTATTTCATTTATTCATCTCCAGGAGGACCAGGAGTTTCCCTTCAGGGGCTCATTGGTTGTTTGCGTGGGTTTCCTCCCAACAAGAAGACATGCATGTCATGTAACTCCTGCCAATGCCCTTTACTTATATACTGACACATGTGCACCGGATGCACTCAATGCTATCAATTTAATGATTAAATAAGGTAGTGTCTCCAAACTTACTTCAATTATAACTTAACTGTCTCCTGCTAGTTGTACTACAGCACTTACATGATGTTTCTATCTCTTTTCGGTGTTTTAGTTTGTAGACAGTTCCGAAGCACTCCTCGCAATATCAACACAGGAACTAAACACAGCTGAAATAACACAACTTTCATGCATTTCTGTCACATCTACAGCAGTCAGATTCACTGTGTTCACTCAGAAGGAATCACTGCACATGGAGGGCACTTTTAATGACATTTTGAACATGTTAAGAGGCTAAAAAAATGTTTAAAACTTAACTTGCCCTGTTGGGTGCTAACTCTAGCAGAAGGATAACACGGTGTATGCAGCACCGATTGGTTTAGTTTTTCTTGCTAATGACAGCACTCCACATGTACAAACAACATACCTTCATGTTGGAATCGACCGGAATTCTCCTTTAACAAAATACAAAACTTTTAAATGTTGAGTAGCTGTACAAGAACGTTGCCTGGATACAGAACTAGTCTCAAATTTGTAAAATGTTAATCTAAATCAGGAGCTGTCTGACCAAAGAATAAGCAAACAGGAGTATGAACCTGACCCGTTATTCAATGCTGGCATTTGATAGTGAATGCGAGGAACACAATTCAGTCTGTACCAAAAAATTGAGGTTTAATGCCCAGCCGTATTCTGGACTACGAGTGCAGGGCATAAGTCTGTGTGCACCCCCGAGGTGATAAAGGAGTGTTTATTCATGTTTGTGGCTGCAGCTCTGCCCACATGCTCTCTAATAGACTTTCAGGAGCTAGCTGGATTTGCCATCTGAAATAATAAAGTTGTCATCTGTCAGAGCAGAGAGGGGGAGGGTCCGGAGAACCGGACGGCGCAGATTAAAGCCCGGATCTGCCTCTAGCTCCTTCACACTTCTCTCATACACATTCTGTAGCAACTGCACCTGCAGGTGAAATGTAAGCCCTCCAATCTGTTAGACTCGTGACCGGCATCCCAACAAACACGTTCATGCTCCGTGCAGACACACACCTCCGATGTCTTCCAAGTAGGACTCGTGATTTTTACATCTTCCCCTCCGCGAGCTTCACCTTTGTTCTTGGTGTGGAGCCACCAGCCTGTAATTTTGTACTGCGTAAATAGCGCCAGAGAAAAGCACGTGATGAGAGTCAACTGCCAAAAACTGTTCCAAAATTAGACGTCTGAATAAGATCAACTGTCATCTGTAACGTCAACCTGCTCGTCTCCTTGTCCTCTTCTCAACTCTTCTCATGGCCTCCAACAACCCTTCACGTGCGCACGCACGCACACACACACACACACACACACACACACCTTTCCCTCCCATGTTTGTGCAGAGCACTGGGTACATAGTGTTTGGATGTCACGTTTGACTTTGGCACCAATGTGTCAAACCACCACAGTATAAATAACCAGGCACATGTCAGGTTGTTATTGAATCTGGCCGCACAAACACACACTCAGACAGCTTCACTTCTGTCGTATCTAATTAATTAAATAGTATTTTATATAATTATATAAATATTTATTTTTATTTTAGAAAAGACGAAAACTGACCTTCACTCTCCTTTCAAATATGCATCCATGTCTTCATCACCATGCCAAACTAATTTCTTGTAATTTTGTGGTAACATTTCACAACATAAGTCTGTTAGGAGGAGTTAATGCACTGAAGGACTTGCTCAAATTGCTCCTGGATATTGTGTCATATTGGTAAAATTGGTAAAGGCAAAGTGTAAAAACATGCACAGCTGCAAATACAGAACAGTATGTAACATTTCTGCATTAAAATGTCTAAAAACGAACATACCTACGGTATGATATATATATTTTTTTGAGTTGTGTCCCAAATCCCAAATTTTTCCACCAAACTGCAAACCCAGAGAAATCTCTGTTATTTTATTTCTGACACGGGACATTTCCTTTAGTCACCTGTCAGTGGCGTCATATAACCTTTGACTCCTCTGGTTCCTCTAACTTCTGTCAATACACGGGCACCCAGATGATAAGTTTGAGAGTAATTGTAAGTCATACAATGTCACTTCAAAAAATACACGTAACCATAAAATTATAATATAGATTTTTTTCTGCCAAAAGGCATCATATTGTGATCAATGACATGCCACTTTGCAACACAGTAATACAACAGAGACCTTATTTATTGATACATTTCAATATCGACCCAACGTTACTACAATGTGCTGGTTGACAAGTAGCTAACGTTAATGCTAATGCTTGGTGGGTAACATAAGGTTACCACATCATTCAACACGCTCATAAAGTTATATTTAGTATGATCATTTTGACCACATATAACAGCACTGGGCTCACCCACGAATAAGTTCACCAAGAACGTTAACGTTAGCTGTATAGATAGACGACTGATCTAATGCTAATTTAGCCAGCTAGCACTACCCCGGTGCAGAGAGACTTGAGTCGGGATGACAGCTGACAACCGCCCCGGGACATATAGTTACAAAATGACGTCATAACAGCTGTCGTTTCCAGTGCTCGCACACGTGGTCGCGCACCTCTGAATTTTTGTAACTGCGCGTAACTTGTCGCTGCTCTTTCAGTTCATGGTCAGCTAGGAAGAGCAGGGTTCACCTGTACAAACATCTGTATGATTCTTCATGTACCGACCACAGGGAGACAAATAAAGTTGAATTAATAAGTGTTGACATAAGGGTTGTCTTTTCCTGGTTTTAAAGGCGGCGTTACAGTAAAGTGGTGTCATTTTCTGAACTTAGCAGACTGTTCTAGCTGTTCTATTATTAGCCTTTACTCATATAGTTGTTGTATCCACATTACTGTTGATTATTTATCCAATAGTCCACACTACAATATTGTTGTGGTATCGATATCAAGGTATTTGCCCAGCCCTAGCATAAAGGTCTCACGGCGGAGTATATCCAAAGGTTAAGGAGTTACTCACTTCACCAGTTTTGTTGATTTACTGTGGAGATTATTGTAAGGGAATACAGAACACAGTTTTAGGTTTAATTCAAATGGCTCACATTACCCCTTTTTTCCACATTTAGGAAGGTCTTTGAGCAGCGCCCAGGTCTCATCCACGAGTCCTGCTTTCACCCGACCCTTCAGCCCTCGTCATTTAGCCAGGTAAGCTTTTCACACCACCACCCTGTCTCATCTAACGCTCAGCAGAAGCACTTGAGACCAAGTAGTGGGGGCATTTCTGCATACATATACAACTTTTTAAAAATGTTATATGGGGGGCATCCTGCTGGCTCTCTTCATACAACAACATCATGAAATCATATCCAGCCAAGACTTTTATATCTGAACCTCTCTCCCAACATGAACTGCCTTTCATCACTGTCAACTGAGGGCTGTAAAGCCTGAAGTAATCGTTTAAGATTAAAATTAGCATATGGTGGATACCTTTACCCGCTGCTCCTCACAGGGCTGAAAGTTGAAACTTTTATCCTGGCACAATTTGTCCTCTTTGGTTACTACAGGATGTTTGTTATTGATTTTTGGATACCTGTGGTTTGTCTGTGTTTTCTAAAACAAGCCGCGCAGTCCAGCGGAGCCTAGCCATAATCAGACATGCTCATCAGAAGAAGCAGCAGAAGCAGTACTGCATGTACTACAACCGCTTCGGCAAGTGTAACCGTGGCAACAGCTGTCCCTACATCCACGACCCAGACAAGGTTGCTGTCTGCACCAGGTAACAGTCAGGCAACAAACAAGAACATGTGATTTGATTTTGTAATATGTGAAGGTCCTCAGTAAAGACGGACAGTCTTCCATTGCCACTATACCAATAGAGTTGTGAAGTGTCATTTCGGGCGCTACGTGTAGGGCTGGGCAATATATCGATATCGTGATATGAGACTAGATATTGTCTTACAGTTTGGATATCGTAATAGGGCATAGGTGTTGTTTTTTTCTGGTTTTACAGGCTCCATTACAGTAGCGTGATGTCATTTTCTGAACTTACCAAACTGTTCTTGCAGTTTTATTATTTGCTTTTAACCCCTAATGACAAAACTCCATTAGACCATAAGTAATGTTTATCCATTAGTTTTGGTAACTTGACAAACCTCTTTGTGTTAATATTTTGATAAAAAATATTGTGAGATGTGAGATTCTATTCAGAGAAGCAGCTGCGGTAAACAGTAAAAGTAAAATCAACATGTATGTGTACACAAAGCATGTCTAGAGGGGATCTTGAAGAAGACATTTCTTTTTAACAATATTGCATTTCTTGTTCTTCCAAGTTAAAAATGTATCTACTCCTTTCTCATTTAAAAATCCAGAATCTATGAATATGCAATATGTTCATTTCAAACACAACATGTGTTGAATTTACTGAAAACTCCACTGTGTGTGCACTGGATGGTTCAGGTTTCCACAGTCATAGTCTAGTCATTGGCATACTGGAACATCCAAAATAGTTGTGATGTCACAAAAGGCATGTATATGTGTTAAATGAGATTTAAGATAAGCACAGGCAAGGTTTCTTCCATCAGCAGATGCCTGCCAGCCTGCCAGTTAAAAAAAGTTGAATCTGTCAACCAGCGTTGCTCTGGTTGGTTGTAGCGCTTATCCTATTGCGTGCAGAGGGAATTTGAAAAACAAGCATTTATCCCGCCCCTCGGATTGAGCTCTGCCAATGGTGCGTTCCCAGACCCAACATCTTAATGTAGCTTGTTGAAAATCGTCAGACTTTCCCTTAGGTTACCAGCTAACACTGCCGGTAGATAACTAGCTCGGTTGGCAGAACTCTGACCAGAATGAAAGACATTTTATGGAAACCACATGTTCCAATAAAACACACCAGTAAAAACGCACACGGTGAGAGAGTCAAAGGTTAAGATGAAAACATGGACAACACCCAACAAGTTCACGGATATTTTAATGTACACAGGGCCATGGTTAGCATTGCTAAGCCTCTGTCCTGATTGACAGGTCCTATAGCATCCCCTGCTTTATCATCTATATTTATCATCTAAAATATTAACAAAATTAATTTACTAAAATTGAAGAAGACTTAAAACTGGCGATTGAGACCATAAGCTTGTTAGGAAAATGTTTACCGAGTTAATAAATAGACTTGAATAAAAACAGACTTTTTTTTTGCAACCAGTAGAGGCGCCCCCTGCTGGAAACTAGATAGGATGCAGGTTTAAGGCACTTCCGCATTGACTTTACATTTCAGCTCTGGGAAATGTTTCCATTATTTTTCCAGTCTATGATTATACATGTGACACCTGTGTTTCTGTGTTGAGGTGCATTGAGGATGTCATTAATACAAAAACAAAAAATGGCAAGTTAAAACACATAAAACATTTCCAGAACCAGCAGCTCTTCTCACATTGCATCTGTAGTAGTTTCTGCGTTGTCAGCCTTTTTTCCCCCCGTTGTTTATGTGCAGGTTTCTGCGAGGAACGTGCAAGCAGGCAGACGGGACCTGCCCATTCTCCCATAAGTTGGCTAAGGAGAAGGTAAGGTGCTCCCACACACAACTTAGTCTTCACAACATAGTGTTATATAGTTTTTCATTGCAGGGTTCCAAGGCCAGGGCCGGTTCTGTGTGTACGTAGGTACATGAGGACAACTATTAGGGACAGTCATCGTGGATCCTATTTGTGTTCTTGGCACGGCTCCTTTTTCCATGATACAGGAAGGAGTGAGGCAGACTTCCCCTGATGCGGGGTTCAGAGAGAGGCTCCCGGCTGCAGTTGGCCTCATCAACAAGGCGCAGTGACCCCCACTGACGGACTCTCAACCCCCCACACACAGTCACTTCATGTTGCATTATTACACATCCTGGTACATTATCCTTCAACATTGCACATATTAGTATACTTTGAACATTTGCACATCCAGATTAATATTTGCACACCCTGCACAAATGCATAAAGCCTTAAAACAGTAATATTGTACATACATTTGTTACATTGTCTTTTACGTATTTTTTTTGTCTTAATATTTCTATTCTATATTTATGTTCTTAACTGTTGCGGTACTTTACTCTATTGTTTATTCCATATTTCATTTGATGTATGCACCAAACACACTGAGGCAAATTCCATGCCAGTGAAAACTTACTTTGGCAATCCATCTGATTCTGTCTCTCCTGGGTAGACGAGCAGCCTGGAGGTTAGAGTTGGTGACTAAGGCTCACCTGTTCAATCTACAGAGCAGCAGATGTATTGCTTTCCCCTCGGTCGTCAGGTCAAAGTGTGTAGCTGCTGGAAAACAAAAAGCTAATCAAATGTGTGAGTGAAGAACGGGTGTCAAGGTGGTTTGAAAATACACCAACAGGAAACACAATCTTGAATATCTCAACAACTAATCATATTGATATTTTTGCGTGTGCGTGCGTGTGCCAGCACTCTTGCTAGTCTAGGTGAAAGTGTAGCCACTTAAAAAGGGAAAGCATTTGATTTTCTTCTTTCTTATCCCTTTAGACAAACAACCCAAGAACAAGTGCTCTGCCTCACCCTCTACACACACACACACACACACACACACACACACACACACACACACACACACATACACATACACACACAATGCCCTGCACCTGTTTTGGTTGTCACGGTGCTGCCTGTAAGTGCTGAGAGCCCAGCTGTCTGTTTGTCTCCAACAGCCTCCCCTCACCCCAAAACCTTTGGCCCATCCCTCCACAGGATACTCCCGCTCTTATTACATGTGGAGCCCTTAAACAGAACTGTATGGGGGTCTTAGGATAGAAGTGGGGTTGATGGGGGGGGGGGGTGGAGTGGGGTGCACCCATCAGGCCTCTGAACCTAATCCGGGCACTAGTGTGGATAGGTGAGCCCAAATCTTGATTCCTTCACCCACTGTCCTGCCCCCGCACTACCACAAATACCTCGAAACCAGATACCCCCGAGCCCTAGCATTACCCCCGCCCCATTCCCCCTCCCTCCACCACTGGCCCAGGCTGTGCACACATCCAGAGCACATAAACACATCACGAGAGCTGGACGAGCTGCAGCCTGGATAAATATTTCTGTGGCAGTTAATTGGGTAGAACTGATCCCGTCCCAACAAGGAGTCCCCCCACTCACACTCTGCCTCCCCCCATCTTTCTTCACAGAACTCCCTCTGAGGTATATTTAGACCGGCATCCACAAGACTCGCCCCACACACACACACACACACACGCACACCGCATACATGCTGTCCCAACACACATTCACTTTCACTCTGCCGCTGTCAACTGCAATTAAGGTCATTTAACTGCTCAGTGTGACGGATTGCTTGGCACACGGGACATGTCTGATGCCTAGAACCGTCTGTTAACAAACTGGTGTAATCTCTCTGTGTTGTTTAATTTCTTTACATTAGTTTCTTTTTGATTGGACGGCTCATGGGGAGGCAATCTTGATGGAAAACAGAAACAAAATGGAAAATACAATTTGTAAAGGAAACAGAAACACTGTTTTTATCTGGTGTATTGGTGTTGTCTCCTCCATGACAACACACATTTTGGCCATTTCTTTTTATCGCCCAATATTAGGAGGCTGGGGTTGTAACCAGGAGACTTTTTTTTTTTTTTCTGTCAGTTGCAAATCCCAATTTATTCTTTGATATGTTTTCAGGAAGAATGCCAAGGAACAAAAGTGCTCGATTCAAATTGATACCCAAAATCAATTCAATCTCTTTTTGGACATTTAGCCAATAATCACAAAGTTTTGGGACTCTTCAACCCCTCTAACACAAACCAGATTAATAATTATATTTTGACATAAAGAAAGGGAATTATATATTCAAATCCCCCCATGTAGGGCTCTGTATGTTCTGATTAACCCTTGTGTTGTCCTCCCGGGTCAAAAACGGACAAATATTTGACATTTTTGTCCCTTTTTCAGACTTGTTTTTAGTTTTCAATAACACTACCTTACTCCCACTAGTACTTTTTGGAATTCATGGTCAATAACCCTCATCTTTTCTATATATTTCTATATAATATTTGAGTTAAAAAGCTGAAATTAGGAATTATTTTGACTAATAGTTAAGATCAGAGATGCGTTTACAGATGAGTTTAGTCAGGAAAGGAAGTGATCAGTTGTATTTGCAAAGAGCGTTGTATGGAATCCAATCCATTTTTTATGGTAATTTGGTTAAAAAGAAACCCATATTCCAGGTATACACATTTTTCAAATTTGACCCGAGGGCAACAGGAGGTTCATTTTGTAGAATGTATTAAATGTTTTCACCCTGTCTTTGTCAAGTGCTATGAACAGTGTTCAGATGGCTTCCATATTTGTGTCTGACTCTCTCTAGATGCCAGTATGTTCCTACTTCCTGAAGGGGATCTGTAACAACAGCGACTGTCCCTACAGTCATGTCTACGTGTCCCGCAACGCTGAAGTGTGTGAGGACTTTGTCAAAGGCTACTGTCCTGAGGGAGAGAAGGTACCACACAAACACACCAAAGACATTCAATATGAGGCAGGCTCATTGTGACCATACTGTATGAGCACTCTTTTATCCAGCCAAAGCAAAGACCATGAACACAAGAATAGGCCCGCAAAGATTAATTGATTAATAAATGAGTTTTCAATTACTTCTATCTTCTATCTATCCCCGCCGGCTGCTGCGTTCGTTGGGATTATTTACAGACAGGCGTCCACAGGCAGCTCTGTGTTTCTGGAGACGCTGCAGTTCACCTGCAGACTGCACTGCCCCTCCACCACTAGCAACATCGCAGGCTTAAATTACAAATCAAGCACTTTATTTCAATGGCTACTTTTCTGGTTTATTGTTTTGACAATAAATAATGTGTTTACGAAGGACATTTTGCAAGCAACGCATCATCAAGGTGTTGTAGATGTTAATGAAAGCTTTTTACTCTCGCACAGTTAACCATATGCAGTTTATGATGCACATTGCACACAGAATTTGGGTGGTATGAATGTAAGATGATTGCAGAAGTGACACTAATCTGGTTATTATTTTTAAAGAAATGGCAGCGCAGATTCCAAAAACAAATCCAGTGTGGCAGGGTTTACATTTTTATGAAGTAAATTGAGGGAGCAGAAGCAGCATCGGCTCCAAATATTGGCTCAAGAAAATCAGCAGTTATCGGCTAAGGCTAAAACGGTATCGGCACTAAGAAAAAAAAATCCATATCAGTTGATCCCTAGTGGAAAGTGATCACGCCATTGACCAAAAAAAACCTGGTCTAAAGTCGATAACACAGCATTTGATTGTTATTTTAACAGCACATTAGTAAAATGCGCCTAGGGTTGTTACACTATGCTTGTTACACACGCATGGACGTGCAGAAGCACACAAACATGCAAAAGATTCAAACTATGATAAGGGAATAGGAGATGACTCTCTGATTGGTTGATTGCATGTTACGCCCAAAACACACCTATGATCAATGAAGAAACTAAGTACAACCCTTTTGATCCATGCGCCCAGACCCTTTTCTCCGCCGTTGAGTGAAAAAAATTGGATTTGTACACGCCCTAAACGTACCTGCGCAAGCCGCTTCACCCCATGCGCTTAGACCCTTAAAATAGGACCCAATTTCTTTGAGTTGTGGACAAAACAAGACTTTGAAGATGTCATATTGGGCTTTTGGGAAACACTGTTCTACACACTGTTTTCACTAATACTTTTTTGGGGGTAGAAAAAAGCAGAAATGTGTCTTTGGTTTGCATGTAAAAAATCCCTGCTCTTAGAAATGGTACATTAAAACTGATGACATCCAGACAGGGCACATTATGATGACATCACATTTGAATAATCTCTGGTTGTCACGTCTGCAACTGGGTCTTCTAAAATACAACATGACAAGGAATGACAAAGCGCAAAATAAAGTCAGCTTTCACTTTTAATTCTCTCTGCTGGCTCGCTGTCTTTTCCTCGCCCGTGGTCAACAGTTGGAGCGCGGGCTGAGCTACTGCCGCTCAATTACATTACAGTTACACTATTCTATGCATCTTGACTATACTACACTATACTAGATATCCCTGTTCCCCACGCACATGCCCTCAGAAACATCTGGCGGAGTTCTCCACTTTTTTAATTCAGCACAGTGACGTCATTACTTGACTGTAAAGTTCTTCTGTCTAAGCCGTGTAGTTCATTTTAACATTTAATTATATTGTCCAACATGTATACAGTTCCACTGAAGTGAAACTGAGCCCCCCACACCCCCACACACACACACACACACACACACACACACACACACACACACACACACACACAACAGCTGCAAGGGGTGGCAGTCCATAATGGCATAACTGTAGTGTATGAGTGACACATTGCAGGCCTGATGGGTAACAGAGAGCCACCTACACATTACTGAGGACACCCAAGTCCCCCCAGCCCACACACACAAACACACACACACTGTCCCCGCATCCACCTCAAGCGCACCCTCCCTTGCTCCCCCTTCCGTTGTTTTTACCTTCATTTGTCTCCTCCTTTCTGAGCTTGTTTTTGAGCGTGGAGTGTGAAACAGATGCTTTTTCACACTGTCAGACCTCATTTAAATAGTGTATGGGGAAATGAGGATATAGAAAACAAAAGGGATATTAATATTTATTCTATTAGTTGAAGTAGGTCTGTGATTTTCCGTGTGTGTGTGTGTGTGTGTGGGGGCGCTGTGCTGTGAGGCTCTGGTGGCTCTATGATGGATAGCAGGAAGTAATTATAGATGGGGAAACTGCTGAGGATGGCACTATGGGCCAGGCAGGCAGACACTCAAGCAGCTCAGGGGTTAAGTCTGCTCCTCGCCTCCATCCTCCTCCTGCCTCCTCCTGGCTTTTGTCTCACACTCATCCTCCACCTCGCAGGATCTATCTCTGCCTTCTTAATGGTCCCTCTCATTTCTTTACTCCACACCACACGTTTTTAATTATTTCCCTTTTTTTTCTCATTACCTCAAATGTAGCTCCTGTATCAGGTCCATTTTTATCCCTCATTCCTGACACAATCAGCCGACAATCAGCCATCAGAGCGGTTGTGGCCAACTGTCATCCATAGTGTTTGCGGGTTTGGCTATAGTCATGTGTTATTGACTCGTACCAATGGCTACTGATTCAGCATGTTGAAACAGTGTTAGTGTGGGAATTAGAGAGCTTTCTGATCGGCTACAGTGATTAGCCAAATAAATCTGTGGTTTTACCCTTTTTAAAGCAGTTTCTCTTATTTTTAAACTTTACAGTGCCATTTACATTTTTAGGAGATTTAGGCCTATAATCTCTCTGTTGTGGAAATGCACACGGCACCACATAACTACTGAGAGTTACTCCTGCCATGCAGCTACAAAACATAGTGGTAGCTCCATTCTCTTTTACATGTCCGCTTTTAACAGAAGACCGGTCGACAGACCAGAACAGATAAATGTTTCTTCTTGTACTCTAAAACCTGCACATGGCCCGGGCTACAGTAACTTGTCCTGGGCTACAGTAACTTGTCCCGGGCTACAGTAACTTGTCCCGGGCTACAGTAACTTGTCCCGGGCTACAGTAACTTGTCCCGGGCTACAGCCTTTGTCCCGGGCTACAGTAACTTGTCCCGGGCTACAGTAACTTGTCCCGGGCTACAGTAAGTTGTCCCGGGCTACAGTAACTTGTCCCCGGCTACAGTAACTTGTCCCGGGCTACAATAACTTGTCCCGGGCTACAGTAAGTTGTCCGGGCTACAGTAAGTTGTCTCGGGCTACAGTAAGTTGTCCCGGGCTACAGTCAGTTGTCTCGGGCTACAGTAAGTTGTCTCGGGCTACAGTCAGTTGTCCCAGGCTACAGTCAGTTGTCCCAACCTACAGTAAGTTGTCTCGGGCTACAGTAAGTTGTCTCGGGCTACAGTAAGTTGTCCCGGGCTACAGTAACTTGTCCCGGGCTACAGTAACTTGTCCCGGGCTAAATAACTTGTCCCGGGCTACAGTGGTTGTCTCGGGCCAGTCAGTTTTTAAAGTTGTCTTACAGTAAAGTTGTCCCGGGCTACAGTCAGTTGTCCCAGGCTACAGTCAGTTGTCCCAGGCTACAGTCAGTTGTCCCAGGCTACAGTCAGTTGTCCCAACCTACAGTAAGTTGTCTCGGGCTACAGTAAGTTATCTCGGGCTACAGTAACTTGTCCCCGGCTACAGTCAGTTATCTCGGGCTACAGTAACTTGTCCCCGGCTACAGTAACTTGTCCCGGGCTACAGTAACTTGTCGGGCTGCAGTAACAAAACATAACTTGTGGCTACAGTAAGTTGTCTCGGGCTACAGTCAGTTGTCTCGGGCTACAGTCAGTTGTCTCGGGCTACAGTCAGTTGTCCCAGGCTACAGTCAGTTGTCCCAGGCTACAGTCAGTTGTCCCAGGCTACAGTCAGTTGTCCCAACCTACAGTAAGTTGTCTCGGGCTACAGTAACTTGTCCCCGGCTACAGTCAGTTATCTCGGGCTACAGTAACTTGTCCCCGGCTACAGTCAGTTATCTCGGGCTACAGTAACTTGTCCCGGGCTACAGTAACTTGTCCCGGGCTACAGTAACTTGTCCCGGGCTACAGTAACTTGTCCCCGGCTACAGTAACTTGTCCCGGGCTACAGTAACTTGTCCGGGCTACAGTAACTTGTCCCGGGCTACAGTAACTTGTCCCGGGTCTAACTTGGGCTACAGTAACTTGTCCCGGGCTACAGTAACTTGTCCCGGGCTACAGTAAGTTGTCTCGGGCTACAGTCAGTTGTCTCGGGCTACAGTCAGTTGTCTCGGGCTACAGTCAGTTGTCTCGGGCTACAGTCAGTTGTCTCGGGCTACAGTAAGTTGTCCCGGGCTACAGTCAGTTGTCCCAGGCTACAGTCAGTTGTCCCAGGCTACAGTCAGTTGTCCCAGGCTACAGTCAGTTGTCCCAACCTACAGTAAGTTGTCCCCGGCTACAGTCAGTTATCTCGGGCTACAGTAACTTGTCCCCGGCTACAGTCAGTTATCTCGGGCTATAGTAACTTGTCCCCGGCTACAGTAACTTGTCCCGGGCTACAGTAACTTGTCCCGGGCTACAGTAACTTGTCCCGGGCTACAGTAACTTGTCTCGGGCTACAGTAACTTGTCCCGGGCTACAGTCAGTTGTCTCGGGCTACAGTCAGTTGTCTCGGGCTACAGTAAGTTGTCCGGGCTACAGTCAGTTGTCCCAGGCTACAGTCAGTTGTCCCAGGCTACAGTCAGTTGTCCCAGGCTACAGTCAGTTGTCCCAGGCTACAGTCAGTTGTCCCAACCTACAGTAACTTGTCCCCGGCTACAGTAACTTGTCCCGGGCTACAGTAACTTGTCCCGGGCTACAGTAACTTGTCTCGGGCTACAGTAACTTGTCCCGGGCTACAGTAAGTTGTCTTGGGCTACAGTCAGTTGTCTCGGGCTACAGTCAGTTGTCTCGGGCTACAGTCAGTTGTCCCAGGCTACAGTCAGTTGTCCCAGGCTACAGTCAGTTGTCCCAGGCTACAGTCAGTTGTCCCAACCTACAGTAAGTTGTCTCGGGCTACACTAAGTTATCTCGGGCTACAGTAACTTGTCCCCGGCTACAGTCAGTTATCTCGGGCTACAGTAACTTGTCCCGGCTACAGTAACTTGTCCCGGGCTACAGTAACTTGTCCCGGGCTACAGTAACTTGTCCCGGGCTACTGTAACTTGTCTCGGGCTACTGTAAGTTGTCTCGGGCTACAGTCAGTTGTCTCGGGCTACAGTCAGTTGTCTCGGGCTACAGTAAGTTGTCTCGGGCTACAGTCAGTTGTCCCAGGCTACAGTCAGTTGTCCCAGGCTACAGTCAGTTGTCCCAGGCTACAGTCAGTTGTCCCAACCTACAGTAAGTTGTCTCGGGCTACAGTAAGTTATCTCGGGCTACAGTAACTTGTCCCCGGCTACAGTCAGTTGTCCCGGGCTACAGTCAGTTGTCCTGGGCTACAGTCAGTAGACTAATCTTTCATGTCTCTATGAAGCATGCATGGTTGCCCCGCCGTTTTAAAGACGTCATCAAGAGGGACCTTAAGGGACCCATTCTCCATCAACCTGGACAACCGGGAGACACTTGCAAGTGACAGATCCAAATGGCACACAGCAATTAACAACGGCCTCAGGGGCTCTCAGGAGGCCTACAAATCTGTCTTGGAAGAGAGATGCTCAAAACGGGCAGCAGTTAGTCGCGTGCGACATGAACGGCCATAGTAGTACTATGAAGCATGCAGTAACCATTTTACAGTTATGGTTACAAAGTGTTCAAACTGAAATGTTTGCTTGCACAAACTTGATGGTGCGTTCCCCCGTGACGTTGCTTTGCATTGCTGCAAAAGCTGCTGGGTGTTGTTACATATTTTCAAAGGATCTATTTGTGTCCCACCCCCACTGCTTCAACACAGTGCTCTCGTCTCGACTAAATGAGAAGAGGAGGCTGCAATGTTTTTTGATGCAGTGCTGATGTCAGTCTGAGCACGACCAAAAGTAGTAGTGACAGTGTGAACTTTCATTTTTGTAACATTACCCCCTCTGTGTTAATACTCCAGCAACCCGAGCTCATTTAGAGTTCTGTTCTACTCACTGTAAGTTGCTCGAGACGTGAGTGTCGGCTTTATGCCCAAGATGTAAATGCATGGGATGTCCAACTCTTGCCCTCCCTCCCTGCCCCCCCCCTCTCTCTCTCTCTCTCTCTCTCTCTCTCGCTTTCTCTTTTGCTTCTTTTGCTCATTCTGTTAGTCTCTTGGTAAATGTGCTGACTCCTCCTGGTTTTGGCCCAGCAGAGAGCTCTCTAATAGGCCCCAGAGACATCCCAGCTTTCCTTAAATCAAGTGGAAAATTGGTAACTTGGTGTGGGATAAAGATGTTCTGTCCACTTTAGCTTTTTCCTCCCATTTCCCAGCACACACACTCTCTCTTTCTCTCTCTCTTTTTATGAAAATGAGGATGTATGGAGCTGCGGGGAGTACACTGAGCTTTTACAGTCAATTTCTCATACACTTTCTGTTTCTCACACTGAAAGTGCTCCGGCTTTGTTAAGTCCTGTTGTCCCGTCATGCCACTTTTCTCTTGAAGTCAAAGTTTTGATTTGTCAACATTTTAGGTTAGTGCATAGCAGTAGGTTCGGAGGTAGTCTTGACTAAAGTGATATGTGAAAGAATACATATGATGAACGTGTATATACGGTATATTACAATGTGTTTCGGTTTGCAAAGTTACATGGAATATTGTTTAGTTGTTGCATGTCACAATGGACTGCATGGCCTCACTGTTATGGCTAAAATGGTTAATAGGGTTATCATAATAATTAAGCTCAATACTGAGATCGTAATTGTAATCCACGACTACACATTGATTTTTAAAAGGATGCAATCAAATGAACAGAAAAACACGTTTTCAACATCAAATTAATTATTAAAACCACGCAAAAATGAAAGTAAATTTAATCATTATAATATTAAGAAGAACACATTAGCTTGCAATCTAAATAAAGGATGTATCTTTCCACTGAAAAAAACAGTAACATTTGCAGGTCTGCAGCCATGACTGTGATCAAAAACGTGCCTAAAAATGTCTGATTGGTCAGTGTAATGCAGGCGTAACGGGTCTATATCACAGAAAGTGAAGTTTTATAAATCATTTCTAAGCCATTTATAAGTCAGGTTCACAGTTATCTTACAGTCAGCTCCGCAGCACACACCCCCCAATAGGAAATCAAAAAGCTAGTGTCACTTTTTTAAAAGAATTTAGGGGAAAATATAAAGTACTTTTTGCTTTTGGTTGTTCGTTGAGATGAAAAAACGTTGTGCTGTAAAAAAAAGTATTTTGGATCAAAAGAATTTGGATCATTTATTTATAATTTGTCGTTCATCAAGCAATAAAAAAACCAAACATTCTCTGTTCCAGTTTCTCCAATGTGGTTATATATATTTTCGAGTTTTGTCTGAAAATATCGTCAGCTCTGAGAAATTATGATGGACATTTTTCACTAGCCGATAAATGGTTAAAACATTATTGGGAGATAAATCACGTGGACATGTCCACAACACAATCCCAAACAAATGATGAATATTAGTCTATATTTTGTCCCTATGTGGACCTGCACCCGGGTTCAGCAGTGATGTCAGACCCCAAATATAAGACGATGAACGTTACTGGACACCTGGAGCAGATCCGATATGTTGAGCAAAATGTTGTGTCAAAACCGCAGCCCTATAAGATGATCCGGAGAAACATTTGGCAGCGGGCTGACCCTGGGCTGCCCTGGCACCCAGGGGTGCAGGAACATGGGTGTGAGGGCGATGAGAGGGGCTCTGATGGCAGCGAGTCAGGGCTGCCGGGCTCCAGGGAGAGCAGACCCATAGTCCTTAGTGTTCCTGGTAATCGATTTCAATATCCCTACACACGTGCACGCACACACACAGACACACACACACACACACACACACACACACACACACACACATCCCCCAATATACACTCTGTCTTCTTTCCTTACCCCTCCACACACACACACTCCTCACGGCCTGCACCCCAGAGTGAATATAATTAGCTTTTCTGACAGGTGGGAGGGATCGGATCTCGTGGAGGATGAAGTGACCAATTTACACTGTCATACACACTCTGTTGCAAACATGCATGTGAAAGCTCGCTCTCATATACACAATGCTCGCCAGAATGACGCTAACTCTGACCCACACTTGCTCAACTTGCATGTTAAAGGAGAGGGTGATGAAAGAGAGTCTCTTGAAAGTCCTAACATACAAAAGAGTGGATGGAATAACAGGGCAAAATATCAAGTACGTAATCAGGATATGTCCTCCTTCTCTTATTTGAAATGCTGCCACACAAGTCCTTAACTTTGTGTGGTGAGCTCATTAGACCACTACTCAAGACAGGGAATACAAGAAAGAGCATTATCTTTTCTAGAGTGTCCGATAAATGTTTAAAGCGCCCATATTATTCTCATTTTCAGGTTCATCATTGTATTTTGAGGTTGTACCAGAATAGGTTTACTTGGTTTCATTTTCAAAAAACACCATATTGTTGTACAGCACATTGCTGCAGATCCTCCTTTCACCCTGTGTGTTTAGGTCTCTGTTTTATCTCCAGAGTGAGACATCTCACTTCTATCCTATCTTTGTTGGGAGTTGCACATGCTCAGTAGCTCGGTAAGATCCCATCAGCTAGATAACTCTTTCTCCAGCTTTGGTCAGTCCAAGGCAGGATTAGCTGGGAGACTTCTTCTAGACCAGGGACACTTGTGGAATACCTGCAGAACAGGGACATGGAAGTAGTTCTTTTGGAGATTATGGTCAACTAGTGTGTGTTGTAGCAGTGTTTTGCCATTGAGAACGAGCTAGCATGCTACGGTTAGCCACCTCGTCTCGGCTAGTGACGTAGAAAGCCGTGCAGATTTTGTCCAGGCAGAGTACATCCAGAATTTTTTTCATGATATGGGCACTTGAAACAATGTTGAATGTGTTTGTCATTTTGGAGAAAGCCATGATCACGAGGGAACACTGTTTTCTTCTGTTGCTTGCACCTTGTCCTGTAAAAATGGCCTCAGAGCATTCAGCCGCCATAAACCCAGCCTGGGTAGCTCCATGAAGAGCAGTAAGTGACCTCCAGCCTTACATTCTTCATATATTCCCATGTCTCTGACCACCAGTGTAAGAAGAAACACACTCTGGTGTGTCCAGACTTCTCTAAGACGGCATCCTGCCCTCGGGGAGCCCGCTGCAAGCTGCAGCACCGCCAACGAGCCAAGCGGAGCGCCAGCAGCGCCGCCACCTCCTCCGCCAAGAGAGCCCGAACCAAGGAGCCCTCTAGGAGGTCAGGGAAGCAGACGAGAGCTAACTCGTAGTTGACAAGAATCATCATTAAATTACAGGGTTCAACAGTAAGAGTTGCCACATGTCCCGGGGCAAGTAAAGCACCACGTTGGCAAGTAGGCCTGCACGATTCAGGGAAAAATATGAATGGCGATTTTTTTTATCTTAGAATTGATATCACGATTCTCTGCCATGATTTTGTTCTCAAGAAGTGTAATGTTTATTGCACACACGCCTCACCAAAAGCCTGTAAACACAGAGGCTTCAATGGAGAGAAGGGAGAGCATTAAAACATTTATACAGTCTACGTTTAAAACTCGCGGGAGAAAGTAGTCGCGTTTGTGATAAAACTAAATGAGAATCAAAGTCATAAAAAAAAAAGAAAATCAAAATTTTTTTGCAGGGTGAATCAAGATTGCAATTTTATAACAATTAATCGGCAAGTACCTATAACAACCCATGCTAACGTTATTTAACGTCATAACGTTATCATTCTCCAGGCCACGTCGGAGAATGCGCCGTTGACCAATCAAGAGTTGAGTTAGTGCTTGGCGTTTTTATGCTTTACATTTAGCTTTTGGTGGCGTTTTTGGCATTTTTTAAGCTAATTTTTTAAGCTGTTTTTTTATTTGAAATTTGGCAAAGGCCCCTTTTTGTAAAGTTTTTTTTTTCTGGGCGGGGTGCGTTGTATAGCGGCCATTAAAAAATAGATTTTTGGCAAGTAGGATTTTTTTAAACTTGCCTGACAACATTTGAAAAAAACTCTTTACATTGAACCCTGATATAAATTCATTATACTAGTTTATCAATATCCTTAAGCGTCCAGTCTAATTTATTTTTAACTCTCCTTTAGGCCCCGCCTGTCTGTCGTCATGCCGCAGGGCTCTCAGGCAGCTCCAGGGACGCCCACCCGAGGTCCTCTGGCGCTGCCGTCCTTCATCTCCCTCTCCAGCTCCCCAGAGGAGGCTGACGCACCGGACACACTGCCAGCTGAGACCTCGCAGGTTAAAGGTACGAAAATACATGAGCCGACAAACCTAGAGCACCGCAGAGTCCCATGGTACACCACACCAAACAACAAATACAGTATAAAGTCCGTTCTGCTGTAAACATCTGGAGGGAAAAGAAGTCGAGGTACTGTACTTAACTTATTTTCTGCGGTATTAGGGATTATGACATTAGGAACGCATTTAATTCCACTTCTAAATAACCAGTTTACCTAATTTGGTAAATTTGATGATCTAACAGCTGCCAGTTATGCCTTTTTTGGACTTTCACATCTTTACAGATTTAGATTTGGCAACTAAAATGTTTTAATTGATAGAAATTAGGGCTGTGCAATATATCTTTTTTTTTTTTTATCAACTGGCAAAATATACACGGCTGCAACATATTGCAAAAGACTCTTATTTGGGTTAGTTGAAAGAAAACATCAGTAGAAAACTGCACTTTAAAATGCTTTTTTTTGTGTTTTACTTTGAATTCAATGTTCAGTTTGTTCAATAAAATAATGTTGGAAATGATTTCATTTGTTTCAAATTCAACAATACGTTAGTTGTATTTTAGCAGAATACTGAAAGCCCCAGAAAGTAATATATTTATTGAGATATTCAACAACGTTATTGCATTGTTTCCTCATATATTGTAGCCCTAGAAGGAGGAATTATGGGTGGAAAAGTGGTAAAATTACATCTAGGTTGTCAACAAATCCAATGTTCCATAAGAGGACTAACTGTGCTTTACTTAGTGTAAATGTGCTGACTGTCTGGCATATTGTCCAGAGATGTTTTGCGGAAGGATCATGTTTGTCATGAATGCCACAGGATCATTCCTGGGGGTTTCATGAGAATGGGGAGTGGTGGTTCGCCTGAGCCGCAGACAGATAATGATGATCAGAGCCGGGCTGTAGAGCGCGATGATGCTCAGGGGAGGGGTAATGCTCCGAGGACAGAGGTAATAATATTTAGCTTTTAGGCTGGACGGAGGCACAGATGAGCTCTCTGTTGACAGACTTGACAGATAGGGGATTAGAAGGGAGAGGCTGCGCCCCCCGCCCCCTCCCCCCAACCTCCTCCCATTAGGCTCGACCATCCACCTGCTCCACACACACACATGCATGCATACTGTCTGGCTGGCACTGCCAGGCAACACTTAATCCCTTTCACCTGTGCTCAACCTGTTTGTACCACGCACCATGTCACCCAACGGATGCTTTCTTTGACAGAATCATATATCTTTTTTGTTTTAAAGATTATTTTTTGGGGCATTTTTCCCTTTATTAGATAGTGACAATAGATAGAAAGGAAAGGTGGGAGAGAGATGGGAGGGTGACACACAGCAAAGGGTCGCAGGTCGGACTGGAACCCGGGCCTCTGCCTACATGGGGCGCACGCTCTTACGCTCTCTGAATCATATACTTTTATTTCTTTAATTTTATCGTCTGGAACTCAGCTGACTGTCAATCAAACGCTGATTAACAGACTAAAAAAATCAATTTGTAATACAGTTGAGATTTGGTCCAGAGTGTGGTCCAGCGCTCAGGGAGTTCAGGAAGTTTCAATGACAATAGAGATGCATTTTTATTGGCTACAAAGATGGCAGAGGTGCTTTTGACTTTGATGGGCAAATTGAACGGTAGGATATTTCTCGTCTAGCTTAAAAGTTGTTTCTCTGGACCAATTTACAGAATTTTAAATCTATCGGTGCCAAGTCTCGGTACATTCTCTGTAGCTAGCTTCTCTGTCCTCTCTGCATGTTACATGTACGTACGTACACACACACACACACACACACACACACACACACACACACAGACGTGCGGTGCATACGGAGAAAGTTGCCACCTCTGCAGGTGAGACACGGCAATGTTGGTAAAGCGGACACTAATTTGGTTACACTTCTCAATAGCTTCAAACAGACAGCGTTTGCTTCAGTATAATATAATAGATCACCGTGCAGTGAACAGACAGGTCTTCTCTGTTGCCCTGGTGACTGACTTACAGGCTGAAGGTTATAGAGCAAGGCAACTTTATTTCTTTGGCAACTTTTAGCAACAAGGCCATTTTAAAGTGCTTTACATTAAAACATTAAAGATCAATTAAAAACAATCATTAAATTAAACAGACTAAAAAATATTAAGATGCAAACACAATGAAAATAAAATAGTTATAGTGCAGTGTGAGAAATGAATTTTTTTTGATTGAATAGGTAGGGACAGGTTTTTTTTTGTGCAACTGTACTGTAGACTACAGCCAGTGAGTAGAAGGATCATGTGGAAGAACATTATTGTAAAACATATACAACTATATCATGGAAACCAATGAAAAAAGATCCATTTTGGGATTTAATTCATCAATATAAGATCAGATGAATTTGAATTGGAGAATGCCAATGGGTTGTTCCAGTCAGGCAGAGTCGATGTCTTTCAAAAGTAGATCCACTTATTTTGGAAAATAAGTACGTTTTAAGTTCTTATATTTCATTATTAGTATATTGTATGTATGTTGTATCCTAGTATTTCATTTATATTTATATTCTGTGCCGTGTGACTGATTTTTCTGCTGTAATTTCCCCTTTTTTGGGGATCAATATCTATCTATCTATCTATCTATCTATCTATCTATCTATCTATCTATCTATCTATTATTGACTTAACATATCCATGATTTCCCAAACCTAATCAGCTTTTAAATAAATGACAAAGACACTGTAATATATATATTTTAAATACAAATCTATTCGAGATGTTTCTGGTGGCTCTCACTTTCTTACATTTTTTAGGTAATCCTCCTCTTTTATGGTTTATATTTAGTCTCCTCTGCTCGACCTGCGTGACCTTTGACCTGACCTGAGATATCTTGACTTTTGACCTTCTCCACTCTCTCTCGCTCTCTCACACACGGGCGCACAAACACACACACGCACTTACACAGCCCACATATATGATAACATTATTGCAGTTAGAGATGGTCCAATACCATTTTTTGCTTCCCGTTACAGATCCTGAACACAACATAAATAAACTGCTTTAACATAGATTTTATGTAGGGCTTTATTACGTGGTATCGGATCGGTGTATAAACTCAAGTACTTGCCGATACCAGTGTTTTAGGCAGTATCAGAGGAGGTACCGATATCGGAACATCTCTAATTGCAGTGGATGTTTTCATTTGTGTCATCATAAGCAGTGTTTGACTTCATGTGTAAGAAGCAGCAAAGAGCTGATAGGGCGACAGAGTCGAACCCGACCAGAGGTGAAGAAGTACCAAAATATATTCTACTTAAGTAAAAGTACTATTACTTTGATGAACTTTTATATAAGTGCAAGTAATATTACTGGTATAACAATACAGTAAAGAGTAGCTAATTTAAGTTAAATTTACTTATTTTTTTTGCACAATTTTAAAAGAAAGAGAAAATATCAACTCTTACTGTGTTGTTTCACAGACTCTTCTTGATATGTGAAGGCAGTGCTGCTGTGAGCAACATGACATCAGGACTTTGCATAAACATACACTCCAACTTTCTTAAAGGACCACGCCATGAAAATGTCACTTTATGAGTTTTTTTAACATTAATATGAGTTCCCCCAGCCTGCCTATGGTCCCCCAGTGGCTAGAAATGGAGATAGGTGTAAACCGAGCCCTGGGTATCCTGCTCTGCCTTTGAGAAAATTAAAGCTCAGATGGGCTGATCTGTAATCTCTCCCCTAATGAGGTCATAAGGAGCAAGGTTATCTCCCCTTTCTCTGCTTTTCCCCGCAGAGAATTTGGCCCAGACATGAGAGAGAGACATCATGGCTTTCACCCCCCATTGTGGGACTGGCTCTAGTGGCTGTAATTCTGAGTGTTACTTCAGTTTGACAGAATGAGATTGGGTGTTACAGATTCATATCGCCTCAGCAAAGAAGGAACTTTTTAAACAAAAGCACTAGCTAAAGAATGTAGAACACAGTGCAGCATATGACAACAGCAACTACATCACAAAAGACAGCTGAAGTCTGTGCGTCTTTTTATATTCGTATATTTTATTTTTTGTTTATTTATTTATTTTAATTTAAAGATTAATTGTCCTTTGTTACTAGGGATGCACCTATCCAAATGTTTCTGTCCCGATATCGAGGCCAGTGCTTTGTGTATCTGTCAATACCCAATACCAATCCGATACCGTTGAATTAATAATAAACTGTAGACCTTCCACCTTCCTTCCACCATGTGGAAGAGATTAAAGGCACCAGACTTTCCTAACTAAACATCACTTTCCTAACTAAAAGAAGATAGATAGATAGATAGATAGATAGATAGATAGATAGATAGATAGATAGATAGATAGATAGATAGATACAGTAAATACATACATACATACTTACTTACTTACTTACTTACTTTATTCATCCCAAAGGTAATTGTAGGCATCCAGTAGCAAGACAACCATAACACAACAAACACATATACACAGATATAGCACACATACATAAGAATAAGAATACAACTCACTCACAGAGATGCATTTGGCTGTCCCTCCACCCACTCCGTCCGGTGGGTGTGTGCTCCTAAGTGTTACTAATGACACTCTGGTCCTTCAGTAACACACTGCAGAGCCTCATTAAAGGTGGAACTCAGCCAAACAAGCTTCTCCTCACTTTGCATAAATTAGCTCAGATGCAATGTATCACTGCCAGACTGTCATCTACACACACACACACACACACACACACACACACACACACTTTCTGTACACACACACACCCCTTGATCCATCCCTGTTCTGTTCTCTTCCTCATTTACTCATCAGCTGAGATGTCATCACTCAGCATTTCAGCATGATTCGACACAGAAGATCTGAGTCAGTTACACATGACTGAACATACACACCCCCCTTGTCTTTTTGTTCATTTCATCTCTGCCAATACTTTTTCTTTTCATTTTTAATTTCTTCTTTTTTCATCTGTAGAGAAAAAGCTGCAGATCAAGCCTCGGCTGTGAGACCACAGAGAGCCGCAGCACTGGACGTGGGAAAACACTCGATGATCGATGGTTTCCGTGCTCCAGGTTTGTCCTGACAGGTGTATCTGTGTCTGAATTTCTTCACTCAGGGCTTATATACTATATACATCTGTTTTACATAATCAATCTGGGTGTTTACAGTACAGATTTTTCCCCTCATCAGGTTATGTACATTTTTTAAAAAGACAAATAAAATATCAACTCTTACTGTGTTTTGTTTCACGAGCTCTTCTTGACATGTGGAGTCAGTGCTGTGGGAGTGTTCATACGTTTGTGTTCGGGAGCGGCGGTGTCGTCACGTCAGCCCAGCGTTAGTGTGAGAGTTTTCATTTGGAAGGTGGTGACAGGATCAGCAGTGCCCCTCACGCTAAAGCCCGGAGGACTAAACACATGAGCGGACAGTGACTTCATCCTCACCATGCTGCGAGCGTGTGTGCATGTGCATGTGACTTGATAAACTGTGCACACAGATGAGTCTCTTTACTTTTATTTATTTTTTGCTTTGTATCAAAACTACTAAAGTCATATACCGTACGTAAAGTTCAGTCACTTTATATTCCAAGATGGGGGAATTTTATTAGCAGTCCTAACATCTATTTTTTTACAATGATGCAGATCACAAGGTTTTCAAGGTTAGACATATGCTAATTGAAATAATAATCTGGTGTTCCATTTACGCAATCACATGTTAAACCAAATATCTTTTACTATTTGAAATGTAACAATCCCAGGACGTGATAACAACAGCTTAAAGAGTCTGGAAATATTTGGTTTATGTACCTTAAAAGTGGCTTGATGGTGTTTTCAGCCCCCAAAACCGACTTCAAGGCACCTAACCTTAACCATAACCATTGCCTAATTTCAGCGCTGCCTGTAAGGCGACGTTGGGGGCTAAAACCTCGTGTTGTCCTCGGGTCAAATTGCCCCGTTGTCCTATATCAATGTTCTTTTTAATTCCCCAAAATAACATGATTGATTCCACCCAACGCTCTTTGCCAAGTACAAATCTCTATCTTTGACTATCTTTCATTAATTTTGGGGCGTCTTATTCAATTTTATAGCATTGTAAAACAAATGGAAGTGTTTTTGAAATAGTATTGGGTAAAAGTTGACATATTCCAGTCTGTGATTATCATCAACATCCATTCCTTTAATTTTAGTCTAATATAATTCCTAATTTCTGCTTTTCTAACTCAAACATTAGGTATAATTTCCTATAAATTAGGTTTATTGACCATAAATTACAAAAATAACTGTAAAACTAAAGTTAATAAATTGGGTGACATAGTGTTGAAAACGTCAAAAAAAAAAAGACAAACGTTGAAAAAAAGGACAAAAATGTAAGAAAAAGATAAAACCTGTCAACAAGTGTTGATTTTTAATTTTGACGGGAAGACAACGCGAGGGTTAAAACACCAAACATCTTAAAAGTGCTTACATTTTTTTCTCTTAAAAAAACTGAAGGAAACTGTTTATTTAAAATCAAATTTTCTCTCCTCCGCTTTCATTCAAACTCCAGCTAAAGCTCATCGGACGGTAGCAGCACTCCTCATGGCTTACATTGTTAATAGGTTTCCATCTATGTGATAAGCAAAAACATTTTGACTTCTTCCATGTTCACACCGTTTTTTTTTCTATTTACCCAAATACACTCTTCAGATGGGATTCAAATCACTGACATGAGTGATGTTAAACTCCCCCCTCCTCCCCTCGAGAAGTGAATCCAGTCCGAATGGGGACACTAATTATTTTCCTAAAACAGATTTTTTAATTAACTTATTGGCGTATAGCACATTTGCACCTGTTATCCTATCCTACAGTGCACGGAGCTGATTCACATATGAGGTGCTGTGTTTGCTAATGTGCTTTAAACCAAGATAAAAGCACTAACTTGCAATTTATTTTTTGCCAAAAAGGAAGAAAATGAAGATTTTACAGTTATCATAATTAACCATGAAAATTCATTGGACCTTGGAAGTCAATTTACTAGATGTTCTATTGTTTTGGTGTTTTACTGTGGACAATCAAGTCATAGTCATCAGTAGGATCCTCTTTTCACATGTACAGTTATTTCAAAGATGCATTCCCATACAAACACGGAAGCAAGATGAGATTAATACACAGCTAAGACTACGCTATACACACAAACATGTATATGGTGTGTGTGTGTGTGTGTGTGTGTTTGTGTGTTTGTGTGTGTGTGTGTGTGTGTGTGTGTGTTGACCAAGCAGCAACTCCTTTACCTGAAAAGTTAAGCCAATGCTTAAACCTGCATTCTATCTAATTTCCAGCTGGGGGCGTCTCTACTGGCTCCATCCGATGTCGATGGGGAAAATTAACCAGTTGATTTATTACCTCAGTAAACATTTACATAATGAGATCTTCTCAACCTGTAAAGTCTTCTTCATTAATGCGTGATTTTCATTTTATAAAATATAGTCCTAGTTATTTTAAAATAGACGATACAGCAGGGGATGCTTCAGGACCTGTCAATCAGGACAAAGGCTTACTGGGCCACAAAAAGCCATCCTCGGTCTGGGCTTGTGCAGCGGGGGGAGTGTCTGTGTCAATGTGAACGTGAGCGTAGGCTGCGGCTGCAAAAAAAATCTCACGTCTGGTCTGACCTCGTGTACGTGAGTTTTTGAGTCAGTGTGGACTTGCGCTGCAGCATGTATCAGAAAGAGAATTCATCAGCTGATCACGTATTGACAATGGCAGATCTGGCTCTTTTAGAAGACCTGTATATACATACCAGAAAAAGTCTGCAACATTGTTTTAGCCTGTGAGGTTCTGCACAGCATCGCACAGGAAACCAGGGTGCCATAAACTTAGAGACGGAGCCGCTGAGCCGATGCCCAGAGCAGCGTCCAGCACACCCCCAACTGGGGGCTACACAAATTATATAGCACAGTATTATTCCTCGCTTTTAAAAGGTATAGTGTTATGTTTGGCAATGATATTCAATACAGGAAACATGACGATGCACAACATTTGTATTTATTCTTCAGGTTTTCATTTGTCTTTTAAAGTCGTTAATGGCCACAAGTGAACAGTTTCTTTCTGCCGTTGAACGACACATTTCGGATTGTTTTTCCAGCCCCTCTGCTGTCAGGAGACAGGGTCGGGGTGGTGGTCCAGCACGGGGGGGGCGGCGGCCGAGGACACACGCTCTCCCTCACAGCTGTGGCCTGGCTCTGACTCACGAGTAAAATAAAGGACACTGCATAACCTCTGCTACTGTGTTTATTTAAATCTAGATACACCTACATGTAGGCCTAAGAGATTACATTATCGCATCACTGATCTCTTTCTATTCCACATTCTTCCTACAGCCTAATACCAGTTTTTAGGCTGCCAAACAGTACACACGTTAGTGCAAACGAACCGGAGACATCAGGGTTTCAATCGCCATGTTGTGAATTGTAAGGGCGAGGCCTCCAAACTGAGAATACATGGGGGCGTGATATTTAAATTACGACCGTTTCCAGCCGCTGTGTTTATCAGCGTATGACCATTCCTACGCTCTGATTGGTGTCATACGACACGTGAAGCCTGTTGTAAGATGATTTCTGCGCTGGTTAATAAATGAGGACCAATGAAACTGCCCATTTGTGTGACGTCACGTTGTGCATTTACCCCCCAACAAAACACAGTTTTCCGTTAGATCGTTTATTGATAACGACGTATCCGACCGCACTTGAAGGCAGCTTCCTTTCACAGGAGAGAGAGAAAGAAAAGAGACGAGAGAGACATAGCGAGGAAACATTCGGCTGTTACACAAACTCCCGGGAAGGTCAGTGGCTTTTTGTTTTTACCCTCGTAGTGTTTTAAAACTTTAAAAAGACTGTGATGTTTCCTGTTTCCTTTACAGGACTCTCACATCGCTGCCTCAACCCATAGCTCAAAACACTGACAAGTCTGATTGCTCCGGTGCCGCAGGAAACTCCGCCTGACGCATCTCTTTTCCATTTCCTTCCACGTTCTTTGTGTTGCCGTTCTGAACTCAGGATTAGCTGGGAGACTTCTTCTAAACGAGGGGTACTTGTGGAATACCTGCAGAGCAGGTACAGGAAGTAGTTCTTTTGGAGATTATGGTGAACTAGTGGGTGTTGTAGCAGTGTTTTGCCATTGAGAACGAGCTAGCATGCTACGGTTAGCCACCTCGTCTTGGCTAGTGACGTAGGAAGCCGTGCAGATGTTGAACAGCTCACCCGCAGACTGAAGACAGAGGACGTTCAGAAACCGGATCTCACTCAAAACAGCATGGGTAGTTTTGTTCCCAAGTTTGTATGTGTGGAAGCACCAGAGACACAAAATAACACCCCAAATCCCAGAAAAAAGATTTTTTTTTTTCATAATATGGGCACTTTAATATTGCGAGATAGGGTGTGGCCTTGACAGAGGTCTGTGCTCTCGAGTGCCCTTTTAGTTTGGCATTACTTTTGGAAGTAAGATCCAGTTTGTTTTCACTAAGCTCCTTTTGAAGAATAAAAATGCTTCTGTAGTGTATGCATTTTCCATATGAATCAGCGTTATTGTGAACCTGACTTCTAACACGAGAGAGATCAGAGGATTGTGCAGCAACTTGGAAAACTTTAGTTCATGTACAGATGGGCACATACTGCCACTTGAATACATAGATTTTCTGTGTGTGTGTGTGTGTGTGTGTGCGCTCAACTCTATCTTCTCTCAGATGTATTGACAGCAGCGAGCGGAGATGGAGAGCTCGACATGTTTCTCAGAAAAGGCAGGAGACAGGGAGCCATCACTCTTCTCACCACACGTCTTTTTCTTCTTCTTCCTCCTCCTCTTCACCCACGTTGCTGCACTCCTGCGCTGAAGGCGTAAGTGCCTTAGACAGATGTCTGCTGCCTCTTGTCTAAAACCCTCAACGCGAGCTGCTGAGCTCGGCAAACTCTAATTAAGATCAATATTTCAATTTTTAGTAAAAGCGCACGAGACGGAGAGAAGACAGAAGGAGAGAAATCATCTGTCCGCGTAGATTCGGAGAGACAAAAAGAAAGGTCAACTGTGATTCTTCATCGTGTGTGTGTGTTTGTGTGAGAGTGTGTGTGTTGGAGAGTTTAAAAAGGACTGGTTTGTGTGTGTTTAAACTCTGGTGGATTTCTGAGGACTCTGGTTACCTGGTCCTCAGATCTCTGCAGGGTAAATCCAGACAGCTAGCTAGACTATCTGTCCAATCTGAGGACTATGGTTACCTGGTCCTCAGATCTCTGCAGGGTAAATCCAGACAGCTAACTAGACTATCTGTCCAATCTGAGGACTATGGTTACCTTTACCGCCTTTTTGGGACTTTAGCGTATTCAACGTATCCCCAGAGTTAGACAAGTCCATACACACCCTTCTCATCTCCGTTCTGTCTGACGCACCCACCGCGAGCCTAGCTAACCACCGCGAGCCTAGCTAACCATAGATGCTGGAGGTAACCGCCTCCATCTAGCCTACTGCTCCCAATAAGTGACAAAATAACACCAACATGTTCCTATTTACATGTTGTGATGTGTACAGTCACGGCGGGTACAAATAACAAACATGTTTTGCTTTTAAAAAATGAGTTAGAGTTATGATTTATTTTGACTAATAGTTAAGATCAGAACAAGTTGAGTGGATCGCGGATGGTATATGTCAAAGTTCACTTTATGAGGTTTTTTAACATTAATATGCGTCCCCCCAGCCTGCCTGTGGTCCCCAAGTGGCTAG
This sequence comes from Etheostoma perlongum, assembly GCA_026937815.1. Lineage (NCBI taxonomy): Eukaryota > Metazoa > Chordata > Actinopteri > Perciformes > Percidae > Etheostoma > Etheostoma perlongum. Next base: position 3,706,261 of record CM049379.1, on the reverse strand, counting down.
AAATGGAGATAGGTGTAAACCGAGCCCTGGGTATCCTGCTCTGCCTTTGAGAAAATGAAAGGTCAGATGGGCCGATCTGGACTCTTCCCCTTATGACCTCATAAGGGGCGAGATTGGCTGTCGACGAAAAACAACTACAATGTTTTGCGAAGTTTGCTGCAAGTTTGAATCCAAGGATAATTATTTTAAAGGAACCTATTCATTCAGAAAACAAATGCCCTAGAGCAAAGATGAAAGCAAGCAGCATCTCGCTTGCATGGAGTAAAAATTCACTTCGGGCAAGTTTTTTTTCACTTGTCTGATGGGGCAAGTAAAAACCCTGTGAAATAAAGAGATCTCATCTCAAGTTTTGCATCTTTCCTTCGTGTCTTTCCTCTTTCTGAGTGGACCGCAGTATAAATAAAATATATATTCTTTATGAAAAATGTGTTCTGTTTTCAGTTAAGCACAGTTTCAGTTAAGAGGGTACTATGCAGGTTTCTCTGTAGATTTACGCTAACAAATCCCTACAAATCACCCTGTTGTCTTTGTATTGCTCACTGCAGTGGTTCCTGTTACTTTGGAGGGCATTGCCAAAGGGCTCTTGAGCAAGGCACTAAGCCCCCAACTGCTTGGGGTGCCTTTCAGTGGCCAGCCCCCCCACACACACACACACACACACACACACACACACACACACACACTCTGACATCTCTCCAGTACCTATCAATCCATTTAGTGCATGTATAGGTACTGAGCATGTGTGTAATTCAGGACTGTGTGTTATAACAACAGAGTGTAAATTGTAATTTCCCCTTGCAGGATTAATAAAGTATACATTATTATTATTTCTGACAGTAAGTCCTCTGTGTATGATGGTGGAAACTTCATATTTGTTTTGTCCAGTCTTTGTAGGTTCATGAAGTCTTTGGGGTCTGTCCCCAGCTTTATTGATGTCACCCTGTTCCCTGATCTTTGGTGAGTACAGTCCTCACCAAAACTACAAAAGCACCATCCATCTTGAGATACACCGGTTAAGTTTCGTTTCTATATTGCCTCCTGTCTGCCCAGATTCTGCGCTGGCACATTCCTCTTTGAGACCACAAAGCTTTCATCACCCTGGTGAACAAACGTGATTCTATTCAAGCGAGGCCTCCTACATGTGGTGAAACTCTTGCTTTCTAAACTAAGCCTTCTTGTTAACTTCACTGTCCGTGCACATGCATGCATACACGTGTGCATGTCACTTCCCTGCACACAATTAAAGCTGATTCCTCCACAGCGGCATTAGTGACTTAACGCCAGGGACAAAACCCCTCCAGGCCTCCGATAACCCAGAGCCACCTCCGTGCAGCCGGTCTCTTTGGTTTCGGGATGCTGGCTACCTTAACTCAAAGCTCGCCGTCGATCCTCCACCTTGCTGATGTCCGTTTTGCTTAAATCGGTAGAACTGCACTTGCAGCGAAGTCCCAATATGCAAAGGCACAATGAAAACCCTGACTTCAAAAATTTATGCCTCAAGCCCTCGGCCGCAGACACTCCCCTTCCCCTGACAATGAATGGACCCCAGCAGATCTTCTTAAAGGTGCCGTTTCAATGCAGACTGCTTAGCTTGGCGTTCGAGGGCCGGCTCCTGCTTATTTGATTAAAAAAAAAAAAAAACTCCTTATGACTTAGCGCACCTAAACTTAAAATACCTCGATATGATTTTCATCCCTTCATCTCTATACTCTTCTTTTCATCCTCGCCAGCAGATTTGAGGGGGGGTATTTCATGGCCATTTCGGACTGGAAGTTAAGCTCAGCAGCTGTGCAAGGTTTTCCTCTTCACATCTGACCAACTTAAACTTACTGCCACCTGTTTTCCCCTCAGATCGGCGTTTTATTCCTCAGATATATCACTCATGTGTCGGTGGGTGGAGGGGACTCGGGGGGCTTCTGCTGAAGAGGCTAAACGGGTCAGGGGCAGCGGGGCCCCCAGAGACCATCAACATCCTGCTCAAGCTCTCTCTCTCCCCCTCTCTCTCCCTCCATCTATCTCTCTTTTTCTCTCCCTTTCTCCATCTCTCTCTCCCTCTCTATATCATCTCTCTCTCCCTCCCTCCCTTTTTCCATCGCTCTCCCACCCTCTCTCTCTCTCATCTATCTCTCCCTCCCTCCTTTTCTCCATCTCTCTCTCATCCCTCTTCATCTCTCTCTCCCTCTCTCATCTCTCTCCCTCCCTTTCTCCATATCTCTCTCCATCTTTCTCTCCCTTTCCTTCTCTCCCTCTCTCCATCTCTCTCCCACCCATTCTCCATATATCTCTCCATCTCTCTCTTTCCTTCCCTCTCCATCTCTCTCCCTCCCTCCCTTTCTCCATATCTCTCTCCATCTCTCTCTCCCTCTCCCTCCCTCTCTCTATCTCTCTCATCTCTCTCTTTCCCTCCCTTTTCCATCTCTCTCTCTCTCTCTCTCTGTCTCTCTCTTTCCCTCCCTTTTCCATCTCTCTCTCTCTCTCTCTCTCTCTGTCTCTCTCTGTGTCTGTCTCTTTGTCTCTCTCTCTCTGTGTGTGTGTGTGTGTGTGTGTGTGTGTGTGTGTGTGTGTGTGTGTGTGCGCGTGTGTGTCCAGGTCCAGAATGTAGACGCGCGCGGCGGAGCTTAATTATCCGTCGACCCGTGGAGATGAGACGGGATGCAATTTGTGGTTAATTGCTAATGAAAAGCCTGTAGACCAGGGCCAGGACTATCCAATCATACTTAACCCGCGCGCAGCCACAGCGCGGCCTCGCGGAAATGCGGATTGATTTTTGGCAGAAGGGGCGCGCGGCCTTCAATCGATCCGCATTGATAGATCTGGTAGTTTGTGGTGTCAGAAGCTTCCTCAGGCTTCCTTTCACAGACCTAAATGAGTCAAATAGATACATTAAGCTCTTTTTAATAAAGCTAATAAGGCACAGTGTGCTTTATTTTTAGCCACATTTAATCGTTAAAAGAGTTCACATTAATAACAGTTTTACATGTAGGCTTCTAATTGTACATGGGCTATTTACACTTTGGGTTTACAGCTGTTTTAGGCTACTTTAAAACATATTTGGACATATCTAATTAGATTTATGGGATCAGATTCCACCCTATTGTCATTGTGCAGTGTGCAAAAAAGCAGGAAAGTGCTAAGTGATATGCAGGTATGGACAGGCGGTGCATTGGCAGGACAAGACATATATTGCAGTGTTACAAGAGCAGAATACATATGGCTTTGTAATATGAACAATGTATGAACAACATGTACACATATGTGCAATGCAGTACTAGTGACATTATGCTAGTAGTAAGAATATAATAAGAAAACCAGAACAAATATGGACACATTGAATGAGTCATATACACAGATATATGTACAGCAGTGTATGTGCAGGATGAATAGTATGAATATGAATATTTGCTGTACACTACATAGCTTTTTCTTACAGTACCACATTATGTGTCATGTAATTTTGGCCAATTAACTGGATTATGGTTTGATTTAACATCAGTCCTAACTTTTTTTTAACAGGGTCAAATGTGTACATTTAATTGAATTGGTTGGTCCTATAATCCAGAACATATTACTGCAACAAAAAACCCAATAACCTGGATTTATGTAACTTTTTGAAAATGTTTCCTTAGGTTCTATATTGCATGTGCTCATGCTTATGCTAAGCACTTTAATTTGCTATACAACTTTGTACAATGTGTGCACCATGATAACATAGAAAAGTCTCTAACATAGATGAAAAACAGAATTGAAAAAAAAAAAGATTAAAAACGGTTTCATGTTGTATTGGGGGTGGCAGAAGCTCAGCATAGGGAGTTGGGTTGGCATAGGGCCAAAGTACGGAGTGTGGATTGGCAGTTTGAGAGATGCTAGGGCACTGCCAGGTGCTCTTGGGCAAGCCAACCGCTCAGGGAGTTGGTCCAGCAATGGCAGCCGACTCACTCTGACATCGCTCCATTTGTGCATGAATAGGTCCTGTGTGTGTGTGTGTGTGTGTGTGTGTGTGTGTGTGTTCTCAAGGACTGTGTGTGGTGATTACTAACAAAACAGAGTTGTAATTTCCCCACTTGGGATCAATAAACAGTTTAAATTATTAATTAGTATAAATTATTAAAAGACTTTGCTAAAGAGTCTCAAATCTATTCATTTCCCTGTGAATTGATTCGTTGATAAAAACCATAATTGAACATCCTGGGAGTCTTTTTCTTTCCTTGTGGTGTAGACTCACATCCTTCTTTCATCACTGACACACAGTTCTGAAACAGTGAAAAGTCTTTCTCTGTTTCTGAGTAAACATTTATTTTTCTGGGTAAACCACCGGAGCTCTCGTCTTACTCGTCGCCCGGGCCGTGCAGTAGCATCTGCTCGGTCACTAGAGGGGGGGATCTGCTGCACCTGTTCTCCCTGCCTGCGCGCTCCCTTCGGCTCCGCTCGGCTTCTGTCGGACGAGCGGAGCCTTTGCTATAGGAGAATGCAAATGCTGTGATCTCCTCCCATTGGCCCGCCACACCTCTGTGTAGGAGGGTCGCGGGCCAACGCTGTCTTTATAAGAGCAGATTTGCCTTGCAGCGTCTCAGTGACACTGCTGCGTGCACCGGGAAGCTCTAACAAAACAATTTGTAAGGGGGGCAGTTAGAGAGAAACCCAACTGGAATTTATCACCTCCTGCATAATATTACACACATCAACACGTGAGGTCAACAGCGCGCCCCGGTGAGGGGGACAGGACCGTGGGGACCGAAGCTGTCAGTATTCCGCTGCTTGAATACAATTTCTGGACCGAGCACAACAACAGGGGACCGCACTCCCCTGTCTCTCAAAGTAGGAGCACTGCCTGCAACTTCTGATTCTTCTCAGATGCATGTGAACTTTGAAAACTTATGTCATTCCATTTTTTTTTGTTTTTGTTGGGGATTCCTGGGACTTTTTTTATTCCTGGCACACTTTTTACGCACGCCTGTCGCACACTGTGTAGTGTGATCTGATTGTGTGAGAAACTTTCAATCCGGGGCAGTGATTTCAACCCCACTCTGCCTGGGACTTCATGATCAAGTTGTAGCCTATAAAAAGCGGGAGGGCGAAGAAGGATGCTTGGAAAATATTTATAACAATCGATACTCGATTGAGCAGAAACCGAGGACCGTAAATCACAAGGAGGCGCGAAGGGGCTGCAGAGGTGAACGAGGACAAGACAGGTTGGTGGCTCCAAATTCAACGCGCGCTCGAGTTTCAGCTGCCCCTCTGGACTCTTCCTGGTATTAAAGCTGCGTGCATTTGACCTGGGTTACGTTGTCAACAAGAGCAGCGAGCGGAGGCAAACTGGCAGGTGTACAAGTTCATGTACATGCATACGTAAATTCACGCCACTATTTATAGAAGTTGGGACGAGCAGCCTTAATAAGTTTCTCCTCCCACCCGCCCGACCTGCAGCAGCTCTGTGCACGTGTCTATATATACATACACACACATACACACACCGTACAGGCTGTTACTACTCTTCGCAATCTGTATCCGAGAGGGGAGCCCGCCGTCGGTTTGGCTGTGAGGGCAGGAGTCGTCGCATGGACTGACATGGCTACCGACCTGGCCATGAGCGCGGAGCTGCCGAACAGCCCTCTGGCAATCGAGTACGTCAATGACTTTGACCTCATGAAGTTCGAGGTGAAGAAGGAGCCTCCGGAGGCCGAGCGCTACTGCCACCGCCTCCCGTCAGGCTCCCTGTCCTCCACCCCGATTAGCACCCCATGCTCCTCCGTGCCTTCCTCGCCGAGCTTCTGCGCCCCGAGCCCGGGCGCGCAGCCCAACCAGAGCCTCACCAGCAGCGGCATCAACAGCAGCGGCGGCAGCAACAGCAGCGGCGGCGGCAACAATCACAGCGGCGGCGGCGGCGGCGCGGGCAAGCCCCAGCTAGAGGACCTGTACTGGATCCCCAGCTACCAGCACCACATCAACCCCGAGGCGCTCAACCTGACCCCGGAGGACGCGGTGGAGGCCCTCATCGGGAACGCGCACCACCACCATCACCACCACCAGGCCTACGAGGGCTTCCGCGGGCAGCAGTACGCGGTCGGGGATGACCTGTCCGCGGCCTCGGCTGCGCACCATCACCAGGGCCACCACCACCACCACCATCACCACCACGGCCACCACGCGCGCCTGGAGGACCGCTTCTCGGACGAGCAGCTGGTCAGCATGACGGTGCGGGAGCTGAACCGGCAGCTGCGGGGCTTCAGCAAGGAGGAGGTGATCCGCCTGAAGCAGAAGCGGCGCACCCTGAAGAACCGCGGCTACGCGCAGTCCTGCCGCTTCAAACGCGTGCAGCAGAGGCACATGCTGGAGACGGAGAAGTGCAGCCTGCAGACCCAGGTGGAGCAGCTGAAGCAGGACGTGGTGCGCCTCGCCAAGGAGAGGGATCTTTACAAGGAGAAGTATGAGAAGCTGGCCAGCCGGACCTACTCTGTTGGTGGAGCCGCAAACACGCGAGATCCGACCGGGAAACAGGCCGAGTTCTTCATGTGAGAGACTGGACGATTTGTAGCATAGACTCTGAATTACACAAGCCCACCTAAACATCCTTGTTGCATTCATTTATTTATTTATTTTTCCGCGTTTTGTGTTTTTGCTTACAGTTATTCCCTTTGACAAAGACTTCAAAACACAAGTAAACAAATACGCATTAGATGCGCACACAAGTAATCCTTGTGAGCATTTTTGAGTCTTAAATATGTTTTGGCTAAACTTCTGTACACGCTCACCTGTCAGGTGGGCACATGGGATCACTTAGTCTGTATAGACGTTTTCTCTGGTGCAACAGCACGTGCAGGTCAGACGTCTTATTGAACCATCTGGTATTTCGAATGACTGTCTTAATTCAGAAAGAGAGAGATCATTTTTTGTCTTAAAAATGGGGAAAGAAAGATTTTTTTTTTGAATGGATCAGATTGGACTGAAATCAAAGCAGAAAAAGCAATACCCCCCCTCCCGCCTTTATTTTGGCTCCAGAAAGATCAACAAGACTGTTTGTGTGAATTGGAAGCGGGCTGTGATGCAGAGAAGAGACCTTTTCAATATTGCAAGTCTATAGTTTCCCATCCCTCTTTGCAACCCTGCATGCAGGACATGTATGGTAACCTCCAGCCATCTCCCACAATCCTCCCCCGTGTATGGAAAGCATGGCCCATGGTTCTCTCCTCTTCCTCCGTCCTCTGCCACAAATAAGGCCTGGGTATGCAAAAACGAAACAAAAAAACACAAAATGCCCCCCCCTCTCTTCCCCCCGGAGAGGTGCAAGGACTGCGGACAAAAAAACCAATCTGCTACTGCGAAACCATGGATGCGTCTTTAACTGCTATTTTCAATCAATTTTTCTATTGTTTTAAAAAAAAAAAAGACAAAAAACGACAAAAAGAGATTAACTGAGCCAGATTTTGGACTGTATTTATTTCCACCTGTACATAATGTGTAGAGAAAAACAGTTCCCTGTGTTATTTTAACCTTTCAGTTTCTTTCTCTTTTTAAAGAAAAAACGAAACTGCTTTTCGTTGCTTGGATTATTCGAAAAATGTCTTAATACAAATGTTTGTATGTTACAGCATGCAAATCGTCTATGGTATCCTCCTCCTGAACATGTGTAATGTCAAAGACAAGCCTATACTGCACTAAGAAGAGATCAAACTGGACAAACGATTTGTTTTCTACTGATAGGACCTTTGATCTGTTACTCTCTAAAAACCTGGATGTAAATTCTGATGAAGCGAACGCTTCATTTATTAAATGGACAAGGATTGCATTCGCTGCTAAAACTCTATGCACCAACCTGATGATTAAAAGACTTAGTTTAATGGTTATTTTTTGTGTTATTTTTTTTTTTTACTTTGGATATTTGTAGAGGAGATTTTTTAGGGCCTGTGGGTTTGTTCTGCAGCCCGGTGTCTTAATAAGAGCTTGTGTCTGATAGGGGGATGATGATTATTTTGAAAAGAGGAGACTGTTCTCGGAGTAACTGGATGCATTATTCTAACAAGAAATCCCTGGTTCGTGTGTGTTTCTGCTGCCTAGATATATGTGCAATATTGTGCAGAAGTGTCCGATGCCCAGACTACCTGTTGGATGGAGACCCCGCATGAAGAGAGGCTGGAAAGATTCAAATTTAGATCCAGAAAAACTAAAAAATCAAATGTTGTATTGCTCTCCGAAATGTTCCATCTATGATGTGAGCCAGATGAACGAAAACGATCAAAATGCATCTTGCAACTCCATCTGATCTTATCTCAGATGCATTTTAATCGAACAAAAAATTAGACAACAGTTTCCCTTCAGTCTTTTTTAATTTTTTAATTTTTTAATTTCTTTTTTTTTTTTGGTCTGATGTGACTTCACATTCGAGTCATTTTTACTAAATCAATTACATAATGAATTACTGCGAGGCATACACAGGAGAGTAAACTTCTGCACAGTGCTGTTAATGTATATCTGTACATATAATTTCTATATTTATTCAATGAACGTGTCCTAACGTGTCAACAAGTGAACAACCTACAAAGTGGAACGTTGCTGAGAATCTTGTTTTCATAATGTTTAATAAAAAGTTCTGTCCCAAATCTGTCAGACTGCGGCTGCCGTCATTATTATTTATATATATATATATTTATATATATGTCACAAAACAGCTTTTATTTTGAAACAAACAAAAAGGCTTCCTGCCGCTAAATAATTGAAGCTGTTATGTAAGAATCTCTCAAATGTGTATCCCATTTTAGGCCAGCTGACTCTCATCGCAGCTTTATGAAAAAAAAGCCCATTAAATAACCTTGTTTTGATTTATAATCTGAATTATTATTATTCACACCTAGATAAAAGATTATGTTCATATTTGTGAAAGAAAATCTAAAATATAATCTGACGCAGTTACACATACACAAACAAAATAAAACTCTTAATTTAGTGTGAAAATATTATACAGGCCTGTTAATAAACTATAGCCTAATAATATATTGTTAAATATGCCACAATACATTATAATGTATTGAGCAGTATTATGACTACTATGAATCATATTTTTGCCTAATAAAGCTGAGTGAATCTTTATTAATATAATTTATTCTTATTATTCTTACTCTTATTATTATTATTATTATTTTATTATTATTATTATTTATTAAAGGTGGCGTATAAATATAACTAACTACCTAATATAACCTCATTTAACCCTTAATTTGTGCTTCCCCATTTCGCTAATTTATTTTCGCCTTTCCTTATTCTTTATTCTTGATTTCTCGGCTGCATATTGTCTGTGAGAGGCATCGGGCGCCCTGCTCCGCTGCCCCGGCTGTGGCCGCCTGTCAGCGGGCCTCAGAGCGGCCCATCAGCCGGTGATGGATGGAGGAAGTCGGCCTGCTCTCTGCTCTCTTCCTGCCAACACCGTAGACGAGCTAAACTCTTTCCCACTCACTGTATGTTTTGAGTGTCTCCATAGGGCAGCTTTGCATGATACCCTCGATGTCCACTCGTTTGTGTGGGTGTGTGTGCATGCGTGCGCGCGCTCGTGCACGCGGCCTAAACTGCATTAAGTGGTCCTCTCCGGGTGGAAGCAGCGCGGATTGAGACAGATGCCACCCCGCGTTGATGCTGATGTGACACCGCAGTCAGGCCCGGTGGGTGTCGGCTCACTTCCAGCACACATAACTCACTGTGTGTGTGTGTGTGTGTGTGTGTGTGTGTGTGTGTGTGTGTGTGTGTGTGTGTGTGTGAGTGTGTGTGTGTGTGTGTGTGCGTGTGTGTCACGGCTAGTATACGGTTAGACGTCAATAAAAGAACGTCATTGATCTGCACAGCAATATATTTGTATTTAAGTTTTTGTGTGAAATCATTACATTTTAAACTTTAACCTTAAACTAAAAACTTTTTTAAAGCAAGGCTGTCACAAAAATGTGTCAAACTAAAATGTAAAAAGGACCGACTTTCCAATGCAGGTTGTCAGATTAGCTCAATATAGAAGAAACCCTCCCAAACTGTCAAATCGGATCTTTTTAATTGTTTCGAGTGTGTGTCTGTGTGATTTTTTAGTTATTACCTTTTAAGATATGTCTTCCACGTGTTTCCCTGCAACACATAAATTCTAACTTTTGTCCCATAAAATAATTTCACAATACAGATGTTGAACATTGCATCACTCTCATTCAGTTTTCTTTTCTTAGACATGTAGTCACATGTTTATTACATACCTCATACTCATAAGGAAGTTATTCATACACTTATCTGTGTGATTTGCATGAAGCACATTAAACCCTGTTTCTGTTCACCAACTTCAAAAATTTGCTGAGTGATGAAATCTTGTTTTGGGGTGAAACACAGCTCTCACCTCAAATTTGAATTTTCTCTTAATATCGCTCTCCTCTCTCTCTCTTTCTCTCCCTCCTTTCAGCCTCTCCATCCCTCTCCTCCTCTTCCTGTTTTTGCTGACTCAAAAGGAAACAGCAGTGTGACAGCCATCACCTCACTGAGAGAGTGAGATGGGATGCAGGCGCGTGTGTGTGTGTGTGTGTGACACAGAGAGAGAGAGAGAGAGAGAGAGAGAGAGAGAGAGAGAGAGATCACCATGACTACACAATGGGCTTTTCTATACATAAATCAGGGCAGAGTCCATCCAAGCTGCATCTGAGAAACAAAACAAGTGAAGCAGTGATAAGGATGGAGAGACGGAGCAAAAGAGAGGACAACGTTCAGAGAGAGAGAGAGAGAGAGAGAGGTGCAGTGTGTCTCTGGCGTCTGGAGCTGCTGCTGAGATTCAACACAGTCAGCGTCTCTTCGGCTCAGCTTACCTACAGTAACCCCCCCCCCACACACACACACACACACACACACACACACACACACACACTCCAGACAAACACTGTGGAAGCTGCTTGCAGCTCATATATTGGCATCCTTTTAATAAGACTCATTATAACCTCAGCCTCCACATCCTTTACCTGTTGTTGTTGTTGTTGTTGTTGTTGTTGTTGTCAAGGCTGGGTTGTTACCGACCAGGCAAAGCAGGCATCTGCCCCCGGAACCCCCAAAACCTAAGTGCAATATTACAGTCAGGTCCCATATTTCGTCCTATGTTGTGACTCTTTATTATAGACGGGTCTGTGCCAAAATCTAGTTCTAAAGCATTCATGAGCTTCCTTTATGTTGTACTTATGCTGCCAGTGTTGTAGTCGAGTCACTGTCGAGTCCGAGTGAATGTGAGTCGGGTCACCATTACCCGAGATTGAGTCTGAGTCGAGTCTCGAGTCCCCAGTGTTGGAGTCTGAGTCACCAAAGAAGAGTCCACAGTCTTGTATCCCTCTGCATCTTTCAAATGTGAACATGTAGGGGGCGTGTGCACATCTTGAACTAGAGTCCCAGATGGAGAACACGCCCTGCCCCTTTAAACAGTTTCAGACCGACTAAATATACGGACATCATATGTCTCACACAAACCTTTCATGACCTATTACACTTAAAAGTAGTCAGAAACTTCATCCATCCTCCAGGTCCTATTTCATGAATGCTCACTTTAGATTTCTAAATTCCTAAGTCAAAGTCATTAATGCGCGAGTCCAAGTTAAATCCCAAGTCCAGAGAATAGCGAGTCAGAGTCCAGGACGCGAGTACTTCATCACTGCATGGTGCATATTCTGAAATGAAGTTGTGTTTAGTGAAATCACTACAAGCTGACTGACACACACATTGTGAATGCATTTCGGCCTAGAAGCATTGGTTGGGTTTTTACGTAAATAAGGAAGCGTGTGTGCCATATTTAAAGAACACTGACTTCACATTTTTTGAATCGATAAATCATATGCAGCCACTTTTGTTACACTCTCCATTGACTCTGGTTCCAGTCTATAGGGTTCACTGAGACAAAGACAATCCAGTAAAGCAGTCCTGTGGACTAAAAAACAAATCTATGATGTTGCCTTGTTCTCCAGTCATCAGAAGTACAAGGCAACGTCATGCAACATGTATTAAAAAGTTAAAAGTCCAAGATTTTGCAAACAGTAAGAAAAAAAAAAAGGAATCTGTCAGCAGTGAGCCGAGTTTGCAGTTGTATTTTGTCAAGATACCTGAGCACTGAGAGTAGTAGAAGTAATACGCTTGTAGTAGTTTGAAGTGTAACAGTGTGTGTGCAAATGCCCAAAAACGTCATTTGTAATGTATTCCGTTACTTTACTCAGTCGGATTACTTCCCCATTGAATTGCATGTTATAAGTGTAGGAACGTAGCCGTGGAATACTACTGTCTATTCTGGCGTGTTCTTCTCTTCCAACGGGCTGAATGTGTACATGAACAACCAGACAGATTTTTGTATTTGTAGTCCCGAAATGCATAGCCTACGACAAAAATCTAACCGTAGTCTTGCTACCACGAGCTAATTTTAGCTAACGTTGGGTAGCATGTCAAACGGGGCTAGTCAGTCCTTCAGCGGCTCTGGGGCTAGTACATCAGCACATAGGAGAAAGTAAAGTCGCACGCCTACTACTATAAAGTACTATACTACTAAAATAGCAAGGTGACCAATACAGCAGATGACTACCCTTGGCTAATTCTTTGCAAATACATCTGATCACTTTCATTCCTGACTAAACTGAACTGTACGTTCCTCTGATCTTAACTATTTGTCAAAAAAATTCATAATTTGTTTCAATTGTTAGGTACAATTCTATATAAATGAGGGTTATTGACAATGAATTCCAAAAAGTAGTGTAAAACTAGTGGTAGTAAGGTGGTGTTAGTGAAAACTAAATAAAAAGTCTGATAAAGGGACAAAAATGTCAATTTGTGTCTGTTTTTTAACACAAAGGTTACTTAACGATGCTTCAGGTTGGAGGTGGAGTAATTTGGACGCTGAAGGCGGGTTAGTTATGCTAGCAGAGGTTGCACTGCACAGTTATATTTCCTCCTCGCTGTTCTTTCTTTATTGTGAAAAGCTGTTTGAATTTCCAAGACAGAAAGGCATTCCTGCCCTGGCTCTGTTGTCCCGGCTCCACCTCTACCTCTATCAGGGATCACGCAAAAGGATCATTTTCATATGGAGACGTCTGGGAAATGCATGGAGTTTTCTTCATTTATTTAGATTGGGAATAAACTCGTGAAACAGAAAAGTATCGTCATGTAATCCATTGATTTAAATTGGAACTGTAACAAAATACAGTTTCTCATAATTTGTAATCTGAATACATAATGTCGGTACATGTATTCCGTTACTCCCCAACACTGCCTATGGTTCATTCACACCCCCTCCGCTGTCACTCTCCACTGCCTCTGCTGCATCTGCTAAACCAGCAGCTCTACCAAGTCAGACTGAACCGTCGTGTTGGCCGTCACCGTCACAGCTCTCCGTGTCGGCCTGTGAAAAAGAAGCTGGTCTAGACATTAAAAAGAGAGTTACTGCAGTTTTGAATGGACTACCAGATGTAAATTTAGTCTGAAACGGGCCCAGTTTAATGGGACTTTGGAGGCGACAGGGTACTTACTTGATGCACAGAGGGTACTGTAGGAGGTAGAGGTGGTGCAGGGGGTCTAGTCTCTCACCTGCGTCTCTCTATCTAGCCATGGCACCATCGCTGCATCCATGGCTTAGCGCCACCCAGGACGTTGTCATTGGTTTAAAGAAATACAAACAAGTTAGAGCGTTTTCTCCCCTAGCCCAGATTAGATAAGTGGTGTAGCCAGACCATCTTCCAGCGCTCCAGAGACCAACAGCAGCTTTGTGCCCCAGCGGTCTCCATCTCGTTCGGATCCAGCCTACATCGTAAGAGGTCTTTGATCCAAACTGTCATTTCACAGCAGGAAGGGGAAAGTAATAAATGCTCTTATTTTGAAGAGTTGGCTGCTGTATAAATAAAATCCTCCCTCATGCCATGCCGGCCTTTTCATTTAGCAGAAACCCACACGAGTGCGGGCCTTAGAAGTGTTCTGGTGCTCCAGTTAGACCTGCTCCCCAGGGACGTGTTCAGCTTCAAAAAGTTGTCAGCCTGGGCAAAATCTAATCGACATATTTGATAAATCACCTGCGTGCTGTTAATGCTCACAGGGTATTAATAATTATTACTCCTGATCTGGTGATTGAGTTAGTGACCCGGGGCCAGGACGGGGTGGTGGGGGGCGGGGGACTGTGGGGCCACCCCACCGCCGGCCCCTGCCCGACGCACCCAGGAAAGCAATTTGGCGCTGGTGGCGGCTTACTGCTGCTGCGACCCCTGAATGCATGCCCTGCCTGCATGCTGTCACACACACACACACACACACACACACACTCTGACACGCCGCATGCTGAGTAGACAAATTCAAACATGCTATCACAGGAGGAAATATGCCCAAACAGCAAATCTCACCGTGTCCCGTGCTGTGAAAATACAGTAATAAACAAACCTAACTGGCAAACAAACAAATAAATGAGACCGGCGGGATGATGTGCTGATCCCTAAACAACGAGGCGGAGGAGGGGGGGGGGTGAATCACACAAAATTGCCTGAAAGAAGTTAAAATGAACCATAAAGGCAACATTACCTCCAGATATTCTCTTTCAAGTATTCAAGCAGAATAACTGTTATCAACGCCATTTGCAGTATTGCCAATAAGTGAACGAGTGCTGTTATAATTCGATGTTTATGGTGCTGCAGGGTGGTTTAGTGCTTTCTATATCTTCTGTGTACTCACGGGCAGTTTCAGCTCATTACTGTATTTGCTGCAGGAATTCGCTTAAGGAGAATTTCCATCATGTTTCTTTCTATTTCCTGTTGACGGTGGTCACGAGGCAATTTACCGAGTCAACCTTTTAACGAGAGGTCGAGTCCCTCAAACCACCACTATCACTTCCATTCATGTTTCACTTCCCCATCCCTGTGTGTGTGTGTGTGTGTGTGTGGTGTGTGTGTGTGTATGTGGTGTGTGTGTGTGGTGTGTGTGTGTGTTTGTTAGAGAGTGATTCAGCATTTTGTCCAAATCAACCAGTCATTAATTCTCAACACAAGTCGCATAAGCCTTTATGTTTTGGTAATACGTTTTTTATGTTGTTGCAGGATCACACACACACACACACACACACACACACACACGCGCGCACACACACATGCACACACACACACATACATACATGCACATACAGGTTTGTGGCACTATCTTTATGGGGACCAGTCATTAACATAATGCATTCCCTAGCCCCTTACCCTAACCTTAACCATCACAACTAAATGCCTAACCTTAACCCTTACCCTAACCCTAACCATAACCTAATTCTAACCCTGATCCTAAAAACAAGTCTTAAGGCCCGTACACACCGGGACGAATATCGGCGGGCGTTATTCGTCAGCGTTTTTCGACGCGTTTTTTGTGTTCACACCCAAGCGATTTTCGCTGACGATGAGCCGAATGAACATGCAGATTCATTATCTGTCACTAGATGGCGCTTAATGTAAACAGAAACACCCCCGTACATAGGGTGGCGCTGCGTAACTTTGCGCTTCTGATACTCGCTTGCAACTCAGAAGAAGAGCAGAGAAGAAGAGAGCAAGTATTTAGAACATTTCTTCTAAATCAGATATAGCTCTTTATGTTCCCGAAACCAAGGAGACCAGCAGCTCAACATTTATTTTGGACATCGTGCTTTGCCTCTTCCTCGTCTTGTGGCAGTGATGACGGTGGCGTATGTCTTCTTCGTTTGTGTGCTCGGTAAGACCGTTTTGTGCTTGAGCACCCCCAAGTTGTGTTTTACTGTAACTTCAGAAGCACAAGACACGTGAGCAAAAGGGCCGATTTCATTGGTCGGATAGTTTTTGACGCGGCGCGTCAAACCAAAAAAACGAACCCGAGGCGTTTTTTAAAAATGACGCTTTTACGCGTCGCGTTTTTCAAGCGTCGGTGTGCACACTCTCATTGACGCCCTTTGTTTAGTCACGACGCGTTAAACGTCGGCGAATATCGCGCGCGAAATTCGTCCCGGTGTGAACAGGCCTTTATCCCTCAAACAGCCCTTTAAAGTTGTGGGGTCCAGCCTTTTGGCCCCACAAAGCTGTCTTTAAAAATAAAAACGTGCCTGCCTCTATGGGAATTTAACATAGGGGTGTTGATTTATTTACAATACATTATTCATTCACAAAGAAATGGAGTGTCCATATAATGTTGGATTTTCCTAAATCTTTTGAATTAAGGCATTAACATCCATTTCCAAAAGATGTTTTTATTCCTCTTTTTAATCAACTTTAGCCTTGTTATGTAAACTTCCTCAAGCCACTGTACATGTGCTTTCATGGCTTGTTGACTGAAGCTCAAATAAGTCTAAATTTGCCACTAAAAAGCTGATGCCATGATGAACTATTCCTCTAACCTTTAAACCCTTTGGACTCTCAGATACCTAAGCATTCAGCCGGTAGTATCCTCAGTCTCTCAGCCTGTCCTTTCCCCTCACCATGGCTGTATAAACGTCACACTTCATGAAGCCGGACCAGGTTTTAAACAGTCCATTTTATCAGAGTGACTCCTCTTAAGTCCTGAGGGGAGAGAGGGGATCTCTGTTTGCTTGGTGCCAAACAGACTCTCACAGCTGACGCTGCCCGCTGTCACGCACCCTGTCACCCTCTACACCTGCAAAGTGCCGCGCAGGCACTCATGGTGGCGACGACGGTGCCCCTGCAGAGTGGAAGTGACTGAGGTGTCACTGAGCCTGACACACACACTCAGGGCCTGGACCCAGAGGCAGACACACACTGTCCGGACTGATGCACATCTAAAAGGTAGAACCCCCCCCACAGACAGAGGGTGTGTGTGTGTGTGTGTGTGTGCATGTGTGCCTTCACCCGGTTGTGTGTGTTATTGTGTGTGTGTTCGTGCATGCATGCGTGCGCTTGCGTGCGTGTGTGTAAGTGTTTTAATGTTCAGTACCTGGGCCCTCATACAGATGTGACATATACAATATTGATTGTAGCTGTAGGTGATGGGGTCAAACGTGGTTTCTCAATGTCAAAAAAAGATTTGGGTACTATGGTACATTGGTACATTGTTTTTTTTCATTTAAGCTGTTTTATGCTTTTGTGCATACCAATGACACTTAACATGCAGATTATTTATGGGAGAAACAAGTGAAACATTTATGGCAGGTTATGATTGTTGTTTTTACAGTTTTCATTAATGTGGTTCTAAGTTTGAAAGTCTGTGTGTGTGTGTGTGTGTGTGTGTGTGTGTGTGTGTGTCCTGTTTGTCATGCAGGAGGACGTGCAGGCAGGAGGTTGGACAGACTTTAACTGGGCAGGGGACAAAATACATCCTTCGCAAGCCACTTTGCTACCACACTTCACGTCATCTGCGCTCCATAAAATATTACAACCTTATACACAGGTAGCACGCAGCACGTCACAGCTAGCCTAGTCCATCTCCTTGACGCTTCATTTCCGGGATTGCTCCGAAGCCACAGTAAATTTGTATTTTCCGTTTCCTCCCGCTTTCTTTGTGTTGGAATATTACATCCGGTGGATTTCTGAGGACTATGGTTACCTGGTCCTCAGATCTCTGCAGGGTAAATCCAGACAGCTAGCTAGACTATCTGTCCAATCTGAGGACTATGGTTACCTGGTCCTCAGATCTTTGCAGGGTAAATCCAGACAGCTAGCCAGACTTTCGTCCAATCTGAGGACTATGGTTACCTGGTCCTCAGATCTCTGCAGGGTAAATCCAGACAGCTAGCTAGACTATCTGTCCAATCTGAGGACTCTGTTGTTACCTGGTCCTCAGATCTCTGCAGGGTAAATCCAGACAGCTAGCTAGACTATCTATCCAGCCTGAGGACTATGGTTACCTGGTCCTCAGATCTCTGCAGGGTAAATCCAGACAGCTAGCTAGACTATCTATCCAGCCTGAGGACTATGGTTACCTGGTCCTCAGATCTCTGCAGGGTAAATCCAGACAGCTAGCTAGACTATCTGTCCAATCTGAGGACTATGGTTACCTGGTCCTCAGATCTCTGCAGGGTAAATCCAGACAGCTAGCTAGACTATCTGTCCAATCTGAGTTTTCCTTTGCACGACTACTTAACAGCGGCTCTGAGCACGTTTTTCTCCCATCCTTGAATGCTATGTGGTGAGCATGTTGTTGGCCTTTGTCCTTGGCATGAAATGGCATTAAAATGTCGCTTTATGAGTTTTTTAACATTAATATGAGTTCCCCCAGCCTACCTATGGTCTCCCAGTGGCTAGAAATGGTGATAGGTGTAAACCGAGCCCTGGGTATCCTGCTCTGCCTTTGAGAAATGAAAGCTCAGATGGGCCAATCTGGAATCTTCCTCCTTATGAGGTCATAAGGGGAAATGTTACCTCCCCTTTCTCTGCTCTGCCCACCCAGAGACTTTGGCCCCACCATGAGAGAGAGACATCATGGCTTTCAAATGAGCAAAGTGACAGTTTGTCAAGGCCACACACTCCGACACTTCTGTAAATGTGCCAGTGTTAGCCAGCCGGCTAATTTCCAACTGTAGTGCTTTGGCCAGAAGATCTTAGACCATAGCAGCAGGAGACAGTCTGCTACTGTGTTTATGTTAGCTATTTGTGTCCAAACCAATCAGTAGTGACTGACGGCGTAGTTTTCAGTTGCTACAGGTTATTCTGAGTCAATGTTTTGTCATGTCAATCAAAGACATTTTTAGAACTATTTCTGCAAGTCGACCTCAAACAACCAACTGCATCAACCTAATTCACGCTTGTTGATGTTTTTGCGAGAACTTTTCTGTTGCTTTTGTTCTGGCTCTTGCACAGAGAATGACATTCTCATTCTCAATATCTCTGACAAAGTTTTGATCGGTTTCCATCGATGAGTACCTAACCTATTTGGATTACTGAGAAACATCTGAGATGTAAACAGCGAATCAGAGGTCTGGATAAGATGGAACAAACATTACTTGCGCTGGTTGCTTTTCAGGGGTTCAGGTTTTCAGGGGTTCAGGTCGGCTCAGGGGTGGAGCGGCGCACATGTACTGAGAGGTTTATGCCTCGACGCACAGGTCTGGGGTTTGAATCTGACCTGTGACCATTTCCTGCATGTCTTCCCCCTCTCTCTTGCCTGACTGCCCTGTCAAAAATTAACGGTGGAAAAGCCCAAAAAATAATCTTAAAAAAAAAATACATGGGTTGTTTTAACCATTTAAACAAATGTCCAATTCCTATTAAAGACCAGGCTCAGTATAGTAAAGTTCTACATTTGTTGGTAGAAGTTTGGTGTATGTAACTCCTAAAAGTTTTCCTCAATTAAATTGACAATATGAGTATCACAGAGAGAGAGAGAGACAGTATCTGACAGACTGCCCGGAGTAACAGAAAGCGGCGGTACAACGTCCTCTTTCTTCTGCGATGTAACTTAAACTGGGGTACACTCAAAGCTCCCGCCTTATAAAAGTATGTCCTCATTTAGCTTGTTTAATACCAAGCAGAGGAATCGTTCTGCGGGAAGAGAAAGACAAAGAGAAATAAACAGAATGAAGAAGTGTTTGTGGGGAGGAAGTGCAGACTCAGCGCTGCCGGCGGCGTGCGGAGGAGACGCAGATGGAGCGCTGCGACTGTCATGGCAGCCCTCGCTCAGCGACAGAGAGGTGTGAGCCGTGACAGAGAAGACGAGGGAGAAACAGAGAGAAACTAAAGGGAGTTAGTGAAAGAGAGGAGCTACTTTGTCTGACATGTTGCCTTTTCATTTCGAGGTATTTTTTGTGGTGAGAGATGTTGGCAGTTTGGGGCCAGTCTTTCTGTCTCTAACTGATGATGTTCTTCCTTCACCGCCGCCGCCGCTGCTATTGTTGTGGTAGTTGTTGCTTTTTTTGCCGCATTATTTTTCAATAGTTCCATTATTTCACTCCAGAGTACAAATTAGTTCAGTTTTTCCACTAGTGATGGAGATATTTAACCCTTGTGTTGTCTTACTGTCGTCTATGCAACATGTCAAAATTTAAAAGGAACACATTGTTGCTTTTTGTTGCTTTTTTCAAGGTTTATTTTTTTTAAAGTATATTATACACCACTTACACCAACTTATCACAATCTCATTTATCTGAAATTATATCGAATTTTTGAGTTAGAAAAAGCTGAAATTATAAATCATTTTGACAAATAGTTCAGAAAATGCCGAGTGGATAATCACAGACTGCTATATGCAAAGTTTAGTCAGGATACTGTTTTGAAATGCCATATAAAATTGAATAACAGACCCACAATCAAAAAGTATTCACCCCTTATTTGCATAGTTCCTTAAAAGTTAACACATAAACAGACATAAGGGGCGGCAGATGTCAGGGGAAGTATAGGTGCAAGGAAACGAGCTGCTCTACAAAAACACTGTTGTGTTTTTAAAGTTGTTAATAGCTTGTATCAAAGGTGTAACTTTATGTTCAACATTGGGGGGGTTGAGATCTCCAACTATCTAGAGAAGGTCCCGGGACATGTATGCATGCATTGAATAAACATCGAAAAACTTTGTCGAGAAAGGATGACAAATGTCAAAAAAAGCACCAAAAACTTTGAAAAAGCACCAAATAAAATTAAAAAGGCTACAAAAACGTCAACAAAATGCCAAAAAGGCCACTAATACGTCAAAAAAGTACCTCAAAACCTTGAAAAAGTCAAACAAAACTCAGCAAAACAACAAAAAGAATAAAAACTCTGGCTTTAATACAACGTCTGAAACGCAATGAGTCGAGGGGATCCTGCAGAACATTCCTCATGGTGAAATACAGTCATCTAAATATATATCTAAATGTTGTCAAAATCATCTCAACTCATCTTTCAAATCCTTCTCTAGATTGTCCCTAAAATTGAACGCATCAAAAAGGATTTTGTTTTTTTCCAACTAAAACAAAAAACACCACAAAAAAACACATTTACGGAGCGGTTTTCATCTGTTTCAACTGTAGCAATTTTGGTGATTTTGGTGTGTTGGAGACCTTTTGTTTTTGTTTGTCAGTATATGTGTATGTTCGGGGTGTATGTTTTTTTGTTGTTATTATGTCCCTCAAGCTGTTTTGTTAACTATTTTGTCTAAATGTGATTGTATTGTATATTTTTTTTATTTTTTTTGCCTTTAAGGACCCCCTCGAAAACAAGATGTCACATCTCAAGGGATTATTCCTAATGAAGAATTTCAGAAAAAAAAAATAAAAATGAAACCATGAAATCCTCCCGTTCCGTCTGGAGCCTTGTCCGCTTGTTCAGGGAGGAAACCTCCCTTTAATTAATCATGTATTTTATTTGATAACAGTGTAAGACATTATGGATTACAAGTTGGGGGATCAATATGCTAACTCAACTCAAATTCAGTCTGCAGGCAGAAATGTGTAACAACACATCCTTTGCGTGGACATCGGTCAACAGTGATAACATTGATATTTGTCTTCTCCCAAAGCTGATGTCGTAACACATTTTCAACTGCTGATGCTCAACAACACACCATAAGCATTAGTCTATACGGGTGGTGGTGTGCTGTGAAATATCAATATCCTGCAGGTTTTCACCTCAACTGATGAACACAGAGAGGAGGAAGTGATCAGAGGAACCCGCCTGCAGGGAAAAGCTGCCGTCTCTTGGTGCATCATCGTCTCTTGTGGTGTGGGTCTGTGGGGGAAACTCTAAACACACTCACCCTTAGGCGTAGATTAGATATTTAAAAGCAACACATTCACATGAACAGGTTCACATGATGTAGTCAACACCCTTGCCCTCACCCCTTCATGTTGACTCCACCACCTGTAATCCTCGACGGTGCAGATTAGCAATCAAGCATGGTGACATTCGCATCCCCTTAGGTCTCGGTCAGATAGGCCTCCAGAATAAGTCATCCTCTGCAGTCCACTCACCTGCTCATTTTTATTGGATTGAATTTGAATGGCCTTTATTTAAGGTCCCATAACGTGCTGCGCAAGGTGGAGGCTGGGGGTGTGACCTTTGTCAAAGGCAGAGCAGGATACCCAGGGCTCGGTTTACACCTATCACCATTTCTAGCCACTGGGGGGCCATAGGCAGGCTGGGGGGACTCATATTAATGTTAAAAAACCTCATAAAGTGACATTTTCATGCCATGGGACCTTCAAGATTTAATAACAAAGGCCAACAACATGCCCACATTTCTGAATTGTGAAAAATGTGGATCAATGTTTCCCAGAGCCCAAGATGACGTCCTGAAATGTCTTGAAATGAGGAGCGAAGAAACTAGAACATATTCACATATAAGAATCTTGGAATTAGAAGTTTTAAAATTACTCAACCCAATTAATCAATAATCAAAATGGTTGGCCATTAATTTAATAGTTGAGAACTAATCGATCTATTGATCAATCTTTGCAGTTAGTGTTCAAATGATAGTGAACGTGAGCATGACAAGGCAGAACTTCAGATTTGGATTGGGATTTCGACAAAATTCAGTGTTTTCATTTAGTCGTACACTTTCAGTTCTTGGATTCTGCCAAAAAGGAGGAAGTAATAAAGCACATTTATTCAAACAGAAGTAGTTTCCTAACAGAGATGACCCTGTGAACGGCTGTTTTTATTGACGCCCGAAAGATGCAGCTGGAGGTGCCCCGAACTTCTTCAATCCCACAAAGTTTCACATCCTCGCCAACTTCTCCCTAAACCTTTTTGACCTTTGGCGATCATCCAGCTACCTCATGTACATAAATACACATTTCTGAGTATTCATGACCATGTCCACTGCACACATCGATTGGCCAGGCTCGTTGAGGGGAGGAAGCACATAGAGTTAGGACGTTTCTCTGAAGCTTTTCATTCTTCACAAAATGACTGTACAAGAGCACACCTTCACTCTACGTTCAAGTGTGGCCAGTTGGAGCAGCTTTTGTCACTTTTTCTATCCAAATGAGACTCATATGAACTGTCTTTACAGATAAAACATGAGACTTGATGTGTAGGTTGTTATGGGAGATAGGCAAGGTGCAATTTGTGGGAAAAAAAGCAGAGGGGAGATGTTTTAGATAATTTTTTTGTGATCATTTTTTTTCTATATTCAAAAATTAACAAACAAAACAACACACCGAGACATGGAACGCGTCCCAGAGCCAAAAAACACAGAGAGGAAAGCTGGGAGGGAGACAAAACAACACATGCAGAAACAGATACACACACAGGCAGACACAAGACAAGGGACCAATCACATGTGCAGGTTGAGGTTGCTGACTCCAGGATCCTTTCCGGTTCCAGGGTCCTTTCCGGTTCCAGGATCCTTTCCGGTTCCAGGGTCCTTTCCGGCGCTCCATGGATGCGCGCTGTCGACACTTCCATGTACACAACATCCAGAGTCTCAGGGCTTTTGGAGCTGCTGCCCCGAGACTCTGGAACAAGTTCCCCCCTGATGTTCAAACTATTACAGATGTTGCTCTTTATATGTCCATACAAAAACATTTTTAAACTGGCTTTTAATGGCAGTGGTGTGACAATGCCATTCTTCTGTTTCTTTGGGACCTTTTCGTATTTTACTGTTTTCTATGTTCATTCTTTCTATTGTATGATATGTGCTTTTACTCTTGGTTTCTGATGTCAAGCACCTTGGATACCAGCTGGTTGCTGTAAAGTGCTATATAAATACATTGTGATTGATTGATTGATCCAAGAAGGCAAGGGTCCATGCACGGATAGACATGTCATGAGGTGGCTTCCAACGGGTTGCAATCATCCTCTTAGCAGCTGCAAGTCCAGCAAACAGCATGTGTTTGAGCTTTAGAGAGCTGGAAGGCTGACAGGTCATTCAGAATCAAAACATTTACGGTAACAGCCACAGTAACATGAATCAAGGCGGACATTTTCATAACCCCACCCACTGTCTTTTTCCTAAACCTAGCTGTCCCGTTCTTCGCCTGCGTGTCACAGAAACTTTTATAAGCCCACCAACGATCTGTCCCTTAACCTAACTGTCCTGAAAATCCAACCTTTTAAGGACACCAATTTTCTTTGGGAATGAATAATGTAATGTAAATAAATAAATGTTCTTCCTTAAAATACAGGGGGCATAAGTATACACCCCCCTATGTTAAAATACAGGGGCATAAGTATACACCCCCCTATGTTAAAATACAGGGGCATAAGTATACACCCCCTATGTTAAAATACAGGGGGCATAAGTATACACCCCCCTATGTTAAAATACAGGGGCATAAGTATACACCCCCTATGTTAAAATACAGGGGCATAAGTATACACCCCCTATGTTAAAATACAGGGGCATAAGTATACACCCCCTATGTTAAAATACAGGGGGCATAAGTATACACCCCCTATGTTAAAATACAGGGGCATAAGTATACACCCCCCTATGTTAAAATACAGGGGCATAAGTATACACCCCCTATGTTAAAATACAGGGGGCATAAGTATACACCCCCTATGTTAAAATACAGGGGGCATAAGTATACACCCCCTATGTTAAAATACAGGGGGCATAAGTATACACCCCCTATGTTAAAATACAGGGGGCATAAGTATACACCCCCCTATGTTAAAATACAGGGGGCATAAGTATACACCCCCTATGTTAAATTCCCATAGAGGCAGGTTTTTATTATTAAACGCCAGTTATTTCATGGATCAGGATACTATGCATCCTGATAAAGTTCCCTTGGCCTTTGGAATTAAAATAGCCCCCCCACATCATCACATACCCTCCACCATACCCAGAGATTGGCATGGGGAACTTTCCATAAGATCATCTCTCTCATCTCTCAATGCAAGTCTAACCAACTATTACGCTAACTGAAATAAAACAATGCAAATCTCACTTTTTACAATATGGGACTTATAAAAGTAAAGGCTCTAAATACATAGTCATCCACCACTGGATTTTGTTGACTTTGTCCACAGAGCAGAAGGACGAGTCCTATCTGCAGAGGAGCACCACTGCTCCTCTGGAAGACGGAGCAGTGGTGCGTTTGGTTAAAAGTTCAGGATTTGCGTCCGGAGTAGAGGGGAAGTGGAGATTCATCAGACCTGTCAGGGTGGTAGCGGGTGGGAATCCCCCCTGGAGAAGGAGCTCACCCTGCTCCTGATGAGACAGATTCATCTTCCGCGTCCTGTCAGACCACCAAACCTCGGTGTTGGTAAGGAGAACGTGGAATGAGTGACAGCTGTGGGAAACCATCGGGGGGGAATCTGTGGGAGGCTTTTCTCTTTCTGACATCCAGGTTTCTTGCTGTAAAGTCTGAGTCATTTTTTACACAGACGAGTGAGACAGCCTTAGGTGACTTAAGCCCAGTTCAGACCACAGATTTGCAAAGAGAACTCAACGAGAACGTTACAGGGAAAGGGTTCAGTGGTCTGAACAGGCCCGTATCAGCTTGACTCAAACCAGCTGATGGTGTCACTGCAGATCCGTCTCCAGGCTGGTTTTAGAACGTAAAGGACGTCACGCGTTTCAACAGCCAATAGAGGAGTCAGTCAGCTATAAACTATAGAAATATGATAAGTATCCATAATCCATTTTATTTGATGTTACTAACAGCTGGTCTAAATGGCAGAATTGTAGGCCTAGTCCACACATACATGTGTATTTTTATAAACATTTTTCCTGAAAAAATTAATAAAAATCCGTAAGAACCTTTTTCAGCTAATTTAATTCAAGTGGTCTGAGAGAAAACTAGACTTCTGCACCTTTTTTGGCTCCGTTTTCAGGCTTAGGAAAATCTAGCCTGAGACTTTGGCCAATCACAGGTCCTTTTCAGAGCAAGAGAGCGTTCCAATTGGCTGCAGATGCGTGTACACAAAGCCTGATTTAATGTCACAAAATCCTGCAAAAATAGGTTTTATATATTTTTTTTTTTACATGCAATAAAACGTGTCACTATTGGAGAAACATTTCAAAGGTGTACTGTTTCAAGGTTAATAAACCCCTGTATGTGACATACAGTGGATGACCTGCAGTATGTCAATTGGGTCTCAACAGGGGGAGAAACAACATGCAACACATGTATTATCCCCTTTGTAACAATGAGTACACAAAGCTATGTCAGCCCATCTTCGTATTTCGTCTTCCCTCTGGGAAGATCTGTTCAAAGATCTGGAGAGATGAGAGCATCCTGGTGTCTGAAAGTTTTCAGATTGAACACAAAATGGATAAAAAAACATGTGATTGCATACAAATTTAATTGAAAGGTGCTATATATTAGTGCCATCTTTAGGTGATTTCACACAAGAAGAGATAATTCTGGTAATATACTTAGACATACGCAGGGTACTGTGTGTGTGTGTGTGTGTGTGTGTGAAGGTGTGTCCCCTCTGTACTCTCTGGGGGGGTTAATGAGTCTCAGAGGGGCTCAGATGGGGATGTTTCTGCACTGGACTGCATGTCATAAGACCAGTTCTGATTAAATATTCATGAGGCATGCAGCAGGTGTGTGTGTGTGTGAGACAGGGGTGTCAGTGCACTCAGTGGGAGGTCAACCTCCGGAGAGAGAGAGAGAGAGAAAGGGGAAAGGTGCTGAGTTACCAAGGAGATAGTTCTCACTCCAGCCGGGCCAACACGCTCCATGCACATTAATACAAGGAGCTTGTATCCACAGTGTTTTTTAATCAAGAACTCCTGATTCAGGGAGTATCATAAGATGCACACACAAACCGCCAAAGTAACCATGTTTAGAGGCACCTTTCGCACCATGACCCCAGCTCAGGCTCCGCCTCCTGCATTCAGCCTGTGGAGGTCTGGCCACTGGACACCTGAAGGCTTCTTCCAGATTCTAATACTATGTAGAAACTGGATTGTACCGTTTCCTAGATCATCTTTATCCTTAAAGGCGCTAAAACTGACAATGGTTTGGGTTTGTCAACTCATAAAGTCGCAAATTTATTAAAGTTAATTAATAAATATTTGCTCTGTATTTAAGTGATATATTAAGCATAATGTGAAAGGCAGTAGGGAAATTGTATTTAAGGTCTCATGGCATGAACATTTAACTTCATGAGGTGTTTTAACATTAATAAGAGTTCCCCCAGCCTGCCTATGGTGCCTATGGTAGAAATGGTGATAGGTGTAAACCGAGCCCTGGGTATCCTGCTCTGTCTTTGAGAAAATGAAAGCTCAGATGGGCCGATCTGGAATCTTGTCCCTTATGAGGTCATAAGGGGCAAGATTACCTCCTTTTTCACTGCTTTGCCCGCCTAGAGAATTTGGCCCACCCATGAGAGAGAGACATCATGGCTTTCAAATGAGCAAAGTGGAAGTTGATCAAGGCCGACCCCAGCCTCCACCTTGCCCCCCCCCCACACCCACCCCCTCCTGTTCAAAAGCTACAGACTGAGAAATGGCACATACTAAAGAAAGCTCATTGTGGGACTGGCTCTAGTGGCTGGAATTCTGCACCAAGGCGGAATTTTGGGAAAGAGACTTCAGATACAGTATTAGGGACCACTAAGGTCTATATAAAAGAGACTTCAGATCCAGTATTAGGGGACCACTAAGGTCTATATAAAAGAGACTTCAGATACAGTATTAGGGGACCACTAAGGTCTATATAAAAGAGACTTCAGATACAGTATTAGGGGACCACTAAGGTCTATATAAAAGAGACTTCAGATACAGTATTAGGGACCACTAAGGTCTATATAAAAAGAGACTTCAGATATACGGTATTAGGGGACCACTAAGGTCTATATAAAAGAGACTTCAGATACAGTATTATGGACCACTAAGGTCTATATAAAAGAGACTTCAGATACAGTATTAGGGGACCACTAAGGTCTATATAAAAGAGACTTCAGATACAGTATTAAAAGGGACCACTAAGGTCTATATAAAAAGAGACTTCAGATACAGTATTAGGGACCACTAAGGTCTATATAAAGAGACTTCAGATACAGTATTAGGGACCACTAAGGTCTATATAAAAGAGACTTCAGATACACTATTAGGGGACCACTAAGGTCTATATAAAGAGACTTCAGATACAGTATTATGGACCACTAAGGTCTATATAAAAGAGACTTCAGATACAGTATTAGGGGACCACTAAGGTCTATATAAAGAGACTTCAGATACAGTATTAGGGACCACTAAGGTCTATATAAAGAGACTTCAGATACAGTATTAGGGACCACTAAGGTCTATATAAAGAGACTTCAGATACAGTATTAGGGACCACTAAGGTCTATATAAAAGAGACTTCAGATACACTATTAGGGGACCACTAAGGTCTATATAAAAGAGACTTCAGATACAGTATTAGGGGACCACTAAGGTCTATATAAAAGCATTTAAAGAGCACCATGTTATGGGACCTTTTAACTGAAACCACTTTTAACTTGAGTGTTTTGGGAAATATGCTTATTTTCTATAGCAAGATGGAACGGTTGGTAATATTTTCATGTCTGTGCGTTAAATACAGTATAGCATAGTCTGGCTCAGTCCAAACTAAGGAAACTAAGAAACCTGACCTGTGGGCTGAAGAACTGGAGCACCAGCAGCTCCTCCCAATCCACAGCTCTCGTTTAAACATGATTGCAAGAAGATGATGCTATCTGTCCCGACGGAGGAATTCTGATCCCAATAGTCAACCCAACAAACAACAAAACAAGCTGGGCCACCCTGAGCCTCACAGGTTGCACAAGTAACATTTTCCATTTAAACACTATTTTACGGCTCCTTCTCACCTCCTGCAGTAATAATGCGTGAAACCCCTCCGGCATGAGAGTAATTAATCTATATCTTCCCCTCCTTCTATGTCCCTTTACTGTTTCTTTCTCCTTGTCAATCTTTATTCACCTTATTTATTATTTTCTCATCCACACAACCATTTTCGTATACTTTACATACACTTCTGCTGTTTTTGTGTTTTCTTCCCATCGATCATGCATTTGTCTGTTTTGCCAGTTTAGAAAGCATGAAGTATAAATTATCACCCAATTCTGTGTTACATCTTCTTAGCCAACTTCTTTCCAACCTATCAGTACTAGTTTTACACTTATTTTGTTAATATATGGTAAAAAAAAAAAAAAAGTAATTTAAAATTATGCCTAATTTCTGAGTTAAAAAAAAGCTGAAATTATGAATTATTTTAAGAGTTGAGAGCAGAGGAACAGATGTTGGCGGGTCATTAAAGACTGGTATAAGTCAAAGTTTAGTCATAATAGCATTTTGAAACTATTACAATTTTTTTTTTTTATGGCAGCCAGTAATCACACCTGTTTGTTTTGCCTATTAATAATTAATAAAGCATAACATATAAATCATCACCCATTTCTTTTTTACACCTTCTAGACAACTTGATTTCAACTCATTACCACTAGTTTTACACTTGTGGTGAATAAACTGCAATTACATGAAATAATACCTAATTCTGGGTAAAATATGCATAAATTATGAATTAATTTCATTATACTGTAGTGTTATGTTTATGGATAATCACTGACTGGTATATGTCAGTGATTAGTCAGGATGCTGGTTTGAAAGCATTTTATTAATTTGAATGGCAGCCAATAATAACACCTGTTGTCTTCTCAGGTTAAAAGTGACCCGGTCTGCTTTGGTTATTTATAAAGCATAGACATTTATAATTGACCTCTCATTTCTGTGTTACCACTTTGATGCAACTTCATTCCAACTCATCACAACTAGTTTTACACTTATTTTTCCATTCCTGGTCGACAGACCTATTTTACATGAAGTTATACGTAATTTATCAGTAAAATGAGGAGAGATTATTAGATGTTTTGGATTAATGGCTGGTATGTGACAATGTTTAGCCAGGATGTGCAGGTCAGAATGAACTGATGCAGTTGTATTCACACACAACAGAGGGCTAATAAAAAGGACAAAAGTAATTACGAAAAATTGTCTTGTCCCCATGTAGGAAAAGACACATCGAAGGTGTTATAACAAGTTTACAAAGCTGTAGTTTGTAGTTGTGTGTGTGTGTGTGTGTGTGTGTGTGCGCGTGTGTGTGCGCGCGTGTGTGCATGCACAAGTGTGTGTGTATGTGTGTGTGTCTGTGTACATTTTTTATGTCAGGAAAGCACACTAGTATGATATATTGCAGGTCTCAAGTGTTTGTGTGTGCGCGGACAAGTCTGCATGTACATGTGTGTCCATGTGTGTGCGTGTTCATCTGCTGAAAAGTACAGTAGTGTGATCCATTTCCCTATACACCTTGTGTGTGTGTGTGTGTGTGTGTGTGTGTACTGTGTGTGTGGGTGTGTGTGTGTGTGGGTGGGTGTGTGTGTGTGTGTGTGTGTGGGCATTCCTGTGTGTGTCTGTGTTTATGTGCTAGAAAGCACAAGAGTGTGATCTTTTGCAGGTATTAGATTTATGTGTGTGTGTGTGTGTGTGTGTGTGTGTGTTCATCTGCTATAAAGCACAATAGTGCCACCTGCTATTAACTTAAATAAAAAAAAAAACAGAATTCATTGAAAGTAGTGTTCATTAATTTGACTTGCGAAGAACATCATTGGGAAACACCCATGTTATTTTTGGTTAATTTGGTTGAAAGAAACCCATATTTCTGATAAAGAAACTTTGAAAATGGGTCAAATTTGACGCAAAGACAACACAAAGGTTAAACAACAAAGACTTAAGCTGCGGCGGTGTCATCGTCACATCACCGCGGCCTCTACCTGTCTCCAATTAGGACTTTATTTCCCATGAGTGCTGTGACTCAATCCACAGAGACTAACCTGTGTGTGTGTGTGTGTGTGTGTGTGTGTGTGTGTGTGTGTGTGTGTGTGTGTGTGTGTAAGAGAAAGAGATATCCATGTTTGTGTCTGATGAGGAAATGCACCGTCAGCACCCATTAAACACACAGGAGAAAGACACAATAAGAGGAAAGACAAGGCGGATGAGAGAGAGGGAATGAAGCACACCAGAAGATAGAAACTAAAATGGACCAAACAAAAGTAAAAAAAAAAAAAAAAAAAGTTTTAAAGACAGTTTGTTTTCTGAAGATTTGTATGCTATCATGTTCTGAGTGTTGAGACAATCAAAGTCTCTTTAACCTTTGCTGCAAATGTTACTTTATATATCCTATTAATATACGTCCTAGTAAATCATAGTTAACCATGATTCATGGCTGTCCAGTTAAATGAGTCATTTTGTTTTGTAACAAAACTTTTCTGCTGCTTTCAACTAATTTCAACTTGTGTTTTCTGTGATGGTATTATCAGCTGATAAAGGTTGGTTTTCGTGTCCAGGACCTGGGTCTGTAAACAAGGGAAACGGAAACTGTCAAAGTTCAGCATGCTTTAGGTGATTCCATTTGGAAAAGTCACAGATGAAGAGTTAAAAACAGTGCTTTAGCTAATATAGCGATGACAATAGTGTTTTTTAAGTTATTTTTAAAAATTTTATCCATCCATCCATCTTTGTCCACTTGTCCGGTATTGGGTCGCGGGGGCAGCAGCTCCAGTAGGGGACCCCAAACTTCCCTTTCCCGAGCCACATCAACCAGCTCCGACTGGGGGATCCCGAGGCGTTCCCAGGCCAGGTTGGAGATATAATCCCTCCACCTAGTCCTGGGTCTTCCCCGAGGTCTCCTCCCAGCTGGACGTCCCTCCACCTAGTCCTGGGTCTTCCCCAGCAGGACGTCCCTCCACCTAGTCCTGGGTCTTCCCCGAGGCCTCCTCCCAGCTGGACGTCCCTCCACCTAGTCCTGGGTCTTCCCCAGCAGGACGTCCCTCCACCTAGTCCTGGGTCTTCCCCGAGGCCTCCTCCCAGCTGGACGTCCCTCCACCTAATCCTGGGTCTTCCCCAGCAGGACGTCCCTCCACCTAGTCCTGGGTCTTCCCCGAGGCCTCCTCCCAGCTGGACGTCCCTCCACCTAGTCCTGGGTCTTCCCCGGGGCCTCCTCCCAGCTGGACGTGCCTGGACCACCTCCCTAGGGAGGCGCCCAGGAGGCATCCTTACCAGATGCCCGAACCACTTCAACTGGCTCCTTTCAACGTGAAGGAGCAGCGGCTCTACTCCGAGCTCCTCTCGGAGGACTGAGCTTCTCGCCCGATCTCTAAGGGAGACGCCAGCCACCCTCCTGAGGAAACCCATTTCGGCCGCTTGTACCCTGGACCTCGTTCTTTCGGTCATGACCCAGCCTTCATGACCATAGGTGAGGGTAGGAACGAAAATTGCCCGGTAGATCGAGAGCTTTGCCTTCTGGCTCAGCTCCCTTTTCATCACAATAGTGCAATAAATTGAATGTAATACCACACCGGCTGCCCCGATTCTCCGACCAATCTCCCGCTCCATGGTCCCCTCACTCGCGAACAAGACCCCAATTCATTTTTATGATGTTCTGCCACTTTAAGGATGTACCGTCCCTGTTTCACCACAGTTCTTGTCTCTGCTAAACTTCCCTGTGTCCTGTTCTACCCCTACTTCTTCAGCCCACCGTGCAGACGTCCCAACTATAGGACGCAACACTGGAGGACAAGGACACGATCCCCCACTGGCTTCCCAACCAAAAATGTGACCTATCCTGTTTGTTGGGAGGCACGACCATACTGAATGTACCACTACTGGCTCAACGTGTCCTCATACGGCAGTTTGTAAGATATCTTACAAGAAGTTATACAAATTTTCAGTACAGAGCCTGTTTAGGCAACAAAAGTACTTGGTTAAGTTTAGAAAACGTTTTGGTTTGGGTTTTGGGTTGAAATGCTGCTTGGGGCTGTAGAGATTGTGTAATAGTTTCATTCAGTTTCACTGGATGGTGCGGGGAGATATGTGTTACGTGCGATTTGTTTTACGATGAGATGTGTGCAATACTTCATGTGCAATTCATTGTTGTGACGGCTACTGGTGCTGTGTTGTTTTGCTAATAATTGTGGAGGCATTGTTTATGCGGGCAGCTAGGACTCCAGAAAAAGTGTATCACATTGTCGCGTACGTAAGTAGTTTGTCATCTAGCTTACCTACTGTATGTGGTGTGAGTTAAGTACCTAAGTTATGTAACAAAATGAAGTAAATATCAGTCAATGTTGACTTTTGCTTTCACACGGGACACAAACAGCGGTCTCCTTGGTGAATTATCTGCGTTTGGCTGACCCATGCATCACTCCAACCTCCTTCATTCACTCTTTCACTCACTATATTGCTCTTTATACTACCTACTTCTTTATACTTCTACTACCGATGCAACGCCGTCGCTAGTTAGCTTAGCGTAGTGAATGGAATCCTATGTTGCCGGTTAGCATGTTGTGAGTAAAAGTAAGACAACACAAAAACAACAACAACCTAATTAGTTATTGTGGCCTGTGTATTCACATTGAGTACAAATAGCAATGCAGATTAAGACTAGATGATTTCACAGGCAGATATTGACTTGGGACTATATTGGGTGGAAGCACAGCCGAAGCACTGCTACACGGCAAAAAAAATGCATTTACAGCTAGGGGAGACAGTGATAAGCCCTATCTCAACAAACGGTGGCATATTCCTTTTAATATTGTTTTTAAAAGGCATCATCCTGTGGCTGTTTTTGGAATTTCCAAAATATTTCCCTGAGGAAAAAAAACTATGAGGCACAATAAAGAAATGAATGGCCACAAAACATTTCACAAATGACAAAATATTCATCATAAGACACATTCAGATGGTAAAATAAGGCTTTAAATGTGACTACAGTGGACTAAATGAAAATCAGATGCCAGATGTAGCGCTGGAGGATGGGGAGGGAAAGGTTAAAGCAGCAGGAAGTATGATCAGCGGAGAGATGAAATCTTGTCAGACCACTCACTGAATTATTCAGGGCTCCCTTTTCCGCACCTGTCATTCCACCTTTACGTTTCTCTTTCTCTTAATCTCCCACTTTCCTTTGGATTTGGTCTCCTTGTGCAACATAGCGAGTCACAAACAGCTGGACGCAGACTGTGAGACATGATGTTTGTTCCGTGTTTTCAGGTAGAGAAGTTTGATTTTAACGCTGTTTCCTTCTCTAACGGGAGAGCTACTAATTAATAGATACAGTCCGTGGGTTTAACTGTGATGCAGTGTAAATGCGTGACAGCTCTGTGATGGACAGGTGGCTCTAATGGGGACAGTCCTTTTCTACTCTCCGTGTTCCTGAATTATTGAAGGCGGGGCTAAGTCCAGGTACTGTGAATGACTGACAGCTCAACACTCACCTGAATGAGGTGAATCCACTTCTTCATCATTCATGCATTTCCTGCCTCTTACCAAACACACTTGCATGCAAAAAGATTCAATATAAAGTTTAGTTTTTTTAACTTAAGGCACAGCATTTTCATGGAAAAATACACAGATTTACAAAAAAGCAACAACAGTTGTTGTTTTTGCTGCTCCAAGATGAAACTGACCACATTTACATGCATATCCCAAGTTTTGCTCTTATTCCAAAAAAGAAGTCAGACTAAGCTGCTTACATCGTTAATAAAAGAGAATATTCCACCAATATTCCTGTTTACATGCAGTTTACTGGCAGAGGCAGAGTTATTCGACCATGCGAACAGCATTCTTCTTTCATTCCTTCAATCAGCTTCTTGAAATGGTTGGCGTCATAGGCGCCGATTTATGTTTTCCTCCGTGGGTGCTCACGGGCGCACGCCCTTTAAAAAAAAAAAAAAAAAAAATGTTTGCATTTCAAAACCTTAGGAAATGGACCGCGGCCGACAGGAATACACATGCCTATTAACTCGATAATAAAGCCGTAAAGTACCTTTCAACTCAGGACAGCGCCGCTTCTCACAAATACAGATAGGATCGGAGATGAAAAGTTTAACTGACACACTATGACAGACGCTCCACTTGGCACCAACTGTGTTTAATTTTTAACCCTCATGTCGTCCTCCTGTTGTCCTCATGTTGTCCTCATGTTGTCCTCATGTTGTCCTATATCAATGTTCTTTTTAATTCCCCAAAATAACATGATTGATTCCACACAACGCTCTTTGCCAAGTACAAATCTCTACTTTCATTAATTTTGGGGCGTCTTATTCAATTTTATAGCATTTGAAGAAAAAATCGAAGTGGTTTTAAAATAGTATTGAGTAAAATATTCCAGTCTGTGATTAGGTATAATTTCCTTTAAGTTATTGTTATTTAGTGTTTCAAAAAAAAAAGTGACAAATATTGAAAAAAAAAGCGTCAAAAGTGTTGAAAAATGGGACAAAATCATAAGAAAAAGTTAAAAACATGGATTAAAAGTCAACAAAAGTGTTAATTTTCAATTTTAACGGGAAGACAACACAAGGGTTAAATGAATGTAGCCGACTGGCAGTCTAGCACGCGTGGGTGCTCGGTATTTTCCATGGGTGTTTGAGCTCAGGAGCACCCATGGTATCGGTGTGTGTGTGTGTGTGTGTGTGTGTGTGTGTGTGTGTGTGTGTGTGTGTGTGTGTGTGTGTGTGTGTGTGTGTGTGTGCGTGTGCATATCCAAAAACCTGTCGATATCCAAGTCTTTGATAATGTTTAAAAGTAGCTTTGTTTCTCCTTCTGGGGGAACGCATATTAATGTTAAAAAAAACCTCATGAAGTGACATTTTTATGCATGAAAATGAGCGTTAATGATACAAAAATGATCATTTTCTCCATTCTTGTGAATCATATCGTAATCGCAATATCAGTCTAAAGCTTGATTTATACTTCTGCGTAAAAGCTATGCCGTTGCTACATACGTAGGTACGTGAAGACACAAAAACCGGACCCTACGCCGTAGACCAGGGGCGATACTTTGTTTCTCTCACTCGCTCCGAAGCTAATCGCCGTCACTCTCTCACTTCTCCCTCGCTCTACCCCACACTCCCCACAGACACACACACATGCAGGCTCGACGCACACACAACTTACGTCGGCTACGGCAAAAGCTCTGCGTGGAGCCTCCGCACAACCATCCATCACGCTTTAAGAAATGCAATAAGATATTTCCCTCATATCGTGCGGCCCTAATCTGCACAGTGACATCACCACGACTGATTATACAGTGTTGGGATGTTCCCCACCTGATCGTCCTGCTGTGTGCGTTAACATGCACGGGTCATAATCAAGCCTTACTGGAAAGGTGCATGTCAGCAATCCTGAGATCTCATCAATATTAATCAGAGCGGGTTGGAGAATGCATAAGCATTCATTAGGCCTCATAAAAACTAATCATTGGCAGCATCTAAGGTCACAGGACACCCAGGCCTGCCTGACAACATGCTGCAGTGGATACTCGCTAGCTTCTTCATCCAGAGTCCAGGGCGCCAACGCCCTCCCCTGCACGACCGACCGCCAATCCTCTCCCTCGTCATCACGCATACACAGAACCCTTTATACCCCATATCACTGTCACACTCTTTTACGTACACACTAAGCCTTAAAGGTGAAAATTTCACTTTATGAGTTGTTTTTTTTTAACATTAATATGAGTTCCCCCAGCCTGCCTATGGTCCCCCAGTGGCTAGAAATGGTGATAGGTGTAAACCAAACCCTGGGTATCCTACTCTGCCTTTGAGAAAATGAAAGCTCAGATAGGCCGAGCTG